>WOGO01019488.1:0-16211 GCA_015342085.1 Leptinotarsa defecta | reverse complement strand
AAATGTAATACATAAGTGTAAGTACAAAGTAAAAATCCGAACAAATCGAGATCCTTCTGAGATATAAAACATACAAGTAGAGATCCATTTTTCAAGGCGAGATCCGATTTCGGATCTCGTCTTGTATCCCTGTGTATATCGAGTTCATCAGGTGTAGGAAGGGTGGGGAAAGGCATGATTGAATTTTTGTTAGGATCTCACATTGGACCCATTTTATGCAATTTTATACTCCAGTAGTTCCTCGATGTTGCCTACAGAGGGTGTGGCAGTAACATACACCGGTATCAGCTCAATATGCATTTTACGGTTAACCTGAGATCCGGTAAATTTGACGTTATTGTGGATCTCGTTTCATCTTGCATTCCTCAAGATATATGTTAACATTACAATATAATCTTTTGTGTTCATTATGATTTGTTTCGCAAGTGTGCTTTTGCTAAATGGTGAAATATGTCATTGAACGTTGACAAACGAGAATGCTGAAAAAGACATGACTCTTGATACATGCAATTCTGTAGGTCGTCAGATTTTCTAAATTTTCGGATATAGGTATTATTTTAGTGATCAAGAAACGCAATTTCAGTTCGTAGAAGTTTTTTTGTAACTGGACAGAGCGAGCCACAAAAAGCATTGAATGTCTAATATATCAAGAAATTTGTCTACACATGCGTATTTTCTATTGATTTCTGGATTTTATTTCCTTCAAACAAATCTGATCGAACTTTTCAGAAGAATTATTTCGTTCGTGTGTCTACCGGGTTGGCCAAAAAAGTTGTTGAATATCGGTCACCTCTTATGGGAAATTCTGTCTATGTTCCTGTGGATTGTTTATTGAATTATCGATATGATTTTGTATGCAATTGACAGAATTTTTGTTTAGTGTATCAGAATGTATTTCTCCTTGGTAAAACTTGTATGCCCATATACAGGGTGCCCCACAATGAAGGGGACAAACTCTGATGGTAGAATATTCATTTCATTTTAGGGCTCGAAGTTCCAATAAACACATACCCTAAGAAATAATAACCGAGTTACGGGGTGTTGAAAATGACAAAAAATATATGTTTTCCAGATAAACTCCATAACGGCTCAACTTCTCTTAATGAAATTTGGTATGTCACATGACAGCATTCAGTTCCAAATTTCAATGCAAATCATGTGTTCGTTACTTCAAACAGGAGCGTACGGCAGGTGGTTGCCCTTAATCGCCCCTCCCCAAATTTCACGACACTGGATTTATATCGATTTCGTCTTCTTTTTCCTAATCCCGAATATTTCCTACACAAAGGAGGGATGAGTTTCGTTTCACAAATATCAACGCTTTTCAAGATATTTTAAGTTGAATAAGTGCGTGCGTATCAAAATCTCCTGATTTTTGGAAGGAATGTGTAGGTAACTATTTATAACATTATAACCAACAGATTTCGTTGCAATGAGTATGACTAAGTATTTAGGAAATTATTGGCATTTCTGAGGGATTTCGTTTACAAAAAGTTCCCGATATAGAAAAACTTATATAGCAATTAATGAGTATCCATATAACATACGCATACACTTATTTAACTTCAAATATTTTGAAAACGATTGATATTTTTGATAACGAAATTCATCCCTTTTTGGTAACGGAAATATTGAGTATTGAGAATTAAGAAAAAGAAGACGAAATCGATATTAATCCAGTGGTGTGAAAGTTGGGGAAGGACGAATAGGGGTTCCCACTTGCCGTACGCCCCTGTTTGAAGTTACAAACACAAATTGCATTGAAATTCAAAACTAAATGCTGTCAAGTGACATACCATATTTCATTCAGAAAAGTTGAGCCGTTATGGAGTTATTCGGGAAAACATACTTTTTTGTCACTTTCAACACCCTGTAACTCGGTTAATATTCATCTTAGGGTATATGATTATGGGAACTTTTAGCGTTAAAATGTAGTGAGGATTCTACTATCGTAATTTATTCTGGGACACCCTGTACATATATGTTTTATTTCTCCCAATTGCGCTGCCAGGACTTTCGTTTGGGAGGGAAAATGAACATAGAATTCATCAGATTTTTTTCATACATACATTTACAAGCTTTTATTACTATTCAGTTTCGCCATTCCCGCTGTCTGTCTGTAATCAAATCTTGCAAGTTGAATACGACCCAAGTTGTCCGATTAACTTGGAATTTGGCAGGTGTTCATAATTCCGGTCATATGTTCGCTAGTTATGTTAGAGAAAAAAAATTGCGGACGAGCTTTGTATTACGGTCAGATTCTATTCTTAATTGGTATGTGGGGGTTTTCGGGGTCGAAGATTATGAATATGTTTATCAGAATTCATAAATTAAATATGGCAGCATCAAGATGGCGGGCCAGTTATGTGATTATGGTCAGACCTTATTGAAAAATTGTTATGAGGGGAGTTTCGGGGTAGCAGATTATGATTTTTGAGTCAAAATTCATAATATCAAGATGGCAGACGAGGCTTGTGATTATGGTCCAATTCCAATGAAAATTGCTATGTTAGGGATCTTGAAGTCGGATGCCATGATGACATTATTAACTTTAAAAAATCCAACATAACGTCTCCTATACATTTTGTTTGACAACTAAAAAATTTAAAATAAAATTAGATGGAAATTTTTTTTGAGGACAAGCTTTGAAATACCCCAAAGAGTAAAAAATAATTTCTTTGGATGAGCGGCATAGGTTATTCTATTACTAACAGATTCAAAAGCTTGTCGCTTCTGTATCCAAATTGAAAACTTTGCCCTGCAGGTTTTTGAATCTGTTACGTACAAAATAACCTACGTCACACATTTAGAAATTATTTTTTACTTGTAAGTGGTTTTCCATAGAATTTTGTGATTGAAAATTTTGTTTACCTATTTTTTTTTTCGTCAACATGATATTAGGATTGCGTAAATGGAACAGAACAACATAAAATAATTTTCTATAATTAAGTAAGCAAAATATACATGGTGGAGGCAGAAATTAAATGAATAATATTGTAGAATAAAAATCATTCCTGGAGTTACCAAACACGCGAGTTTTATTGGGTAGTATATTTGTTAATGGGGGTAGTAAGTATATTTTATAACGAATATCACAAAAATTAATACGTTGCATAAGGTAGCTTTTCGACATTTAACGCTACATTTATCAGAAGTTTAGTTATTTTTGGCCAATTTTTCATTATACGCTTTCTGTTTGTTCTGAAAAAGCATAATTGAATAGCAATTATCTGCAAAGTGTTTACCCTCGATATACTTAAACGTAACAGAAACATTGTTTTTTTGTGAATAATTTGATTCAGAAACTTATAAAAGAGAAATTCCACACATTGCAATATGTTTAGAATCGTGATAATTTTGTTTTTCATTCCTCTCTGATCGTGTAGATATGTATGTAAATGAAACAGCAAAATATTCAGTAAGTATTTAATAACAATAAAGAAACAAAATATCGTTCTATGCAAAAAAATGATGAAATAAGGCAGCTCCTATAATAATTAAGTTATGGTAAACGATATGTATTATAAATAAAAGTTTTTATTTGAACCCATTTCTTATCAATGAACAAATCAGGTCTCTCATTTATGAGTTTGATACACTCAGCTTTCTTTGGTGCTATTTTATTTTTCAAGTGGGTTCTGAAATAAGATATCATAATTGATTTTTGTTTTGCTGTCCATGTACCTCGTGTGGATTGTTTAGTGGATGTTCTCTTCAGAGCGATCTCTTTCTTCACTGGTTCTTCTATGAATGAAAACTATCAGTTGGAAGCCAATGCTGAAAATGTCAAAGTAACATACCGATAAACTTTTCAGCAATCGTGCTAGCTGAGTGCACATCCTTTGGATGCTCTTCTTCGTCACATTGGTCCTGAACAGTTTCACTATGTTGTGAAGAATATTCAATGGAGTTGGAGCGAGTTATCTCTGGTTTCATGTCAACATTGTTCCACATTTCCAATTCCATATCGATTTCGTTCAACGTCCGTCCCTTATTTTCAGCACCAACTCCCTTTTCCATCATCAGTAACAGTTTAGCGATTTTAGCTGTTTGAAAGACATCCTGAGGTAATCTGGAATGATATATTGTTAGATGATGTGAACTGAAAAATTGTGGCTGCTTGAAACACACAGTTGACGTGAAATTTATTCAAGAGGTTTTTGATCGATTATATATCAGTAGATTTTTTTTACCAAAAAGAGAACATAGTCGATAATTGCGGCAACAACCAAAGTAAATAGTTAGAGTATAGTAAAGAGTTAGTGAATGAAGTCTTAGTCCAATTTTTATTAGATATATAACGATTTTAAAATATTATATCAACTAGAAGTGAGTTTGTCCTCAGACTCTCTCTACTCCAAAAACTTCCCTACAACACCCCTCAGTCAGTATTCCCACTTATCCCTGTATTACTCTGCTGTCGCAAATATTATTCAGTACTTGTTTGAAGAATAAGATCCAAATTAAAAAATTCCAGAAATTGATGAAATCGATTGTTAGTTGAGAAAATTAAAATCCCAAAAAACTCATCAAAGAATGAATTTTCTCCACAAACTCAATATTCAAAAAATCGAGAAAACGATACTTGAAAAAATTTAAAATCCCGAAAACAGGCCAAGAAATGAATTTTCCTGACAAACTCAAAACTCAAAAAATCGAGGAAATCGACACAGCCACTTGAAAAACTAAAAATCCCAAAAAACAGGCCAAGGAATGAATTTTTTCCACAAACTTAATACTCAAATTTGAATTTTTACCTGTAAAATTCTTCGTGGGTTTTCTTCGTGTGACCCATAAAAGACGCTACTTGTTCCATTTCTGTTTCATTCAGATTCAAAATCTGCAAAACTGTTGCAATCTGTTTTCTCAATCGTGACGATGTTAGAACACTGGGATTTTTAGCACCACAATTTGTGGCATATTTTCGTAATACCGATGAGCCGTCCACCCATTTCTTTCGACTTCCAGTCAATGCAAATAAAAAAGGATTTTCTTCAGGTACGAAATTGCTCGTTCTTCGAATAGAAAGCAGAGTGTTTACATATTCCTGCAACTTTCTAGAAAACAGAACCGGTACTGCTTTACTGCCTTTTCCGACTGTGATAATCCTTTTGAAATGATTTGACAGGGCAATTTCGTTTTCAGTGAGGACGTTCAAGCACTCTTCTTGATTTGTAGTGATGACATTAAGATTATACGCATCTTGTTTGATATACTGCACGTCACCTACCCTTTTCCTGTTTAATAAAATAGTTAAGGCGAGAGAGGCTTCCGTTAAATTCTTGTACGATTTAATATCTTCACAATTTACCTTTAAATTTGCCAGGCTTGTTTCGGCGATCGTTTGAGTGTAATTTTGAAACAAAATGATATCTTCTGTAACTGGCAACGTTTGTGGTTTTGAAGAATGTTTTTCGTTCAGATCTTTAAGTGCAAGCGATCCCATAGCATACTTCCAGTTCGACTCTACTATTTCCACAAATCTTTTCACATTTTTCAAAGATTCTTCGTAATTTGTTACTGGTAAGATCGGGTCCTTTTTCAACAGTAATAATTTGGCAGCTGAACCCACCGCTAACAGGGATGTTCTCATATGCATTGCTAAAGATGGTGCCTTAAAAGTTCGCGTTACGTCGTCATATCCAGATATAATCCTTGTTGCCGCCACTACTTTATCATAATTTTCAGGTTTGAAGGCCTCTAACATGCTGTCAATACCATAAATGTCTTGAAGAGGTATCAAGAGTCTACCTAATTCTCGTACTTTGTTTGATACGGCATTTTTTATATGCGGTCTTTTGTGTTTTCTTAAGTAGTTTTCAGCATATTGGCATATTAATGTGTCGCTCTTGCCGTTGAGTGAAATTCTGTCTGCTTGCATGGTGTGAAAAACTTCAGATTTCAATCTCAACCTATCCAGATACTGTCGGCGAGATTCATTGAATGCTATCATAGTTTGCCCTTCACTTGCGTACTTCAATTGTTTGTTTTTCTCAGTATTGAACTCACAAATCTTCGCATGTCGTTTTAGCGACTTACTTTTGTAAAGACCTTTGCAATATTTGCATGGTAAAAAGTCGGTCAATGAAGTTATGATTCGTGAAGTGGAACTGGGTCGCTGAACAGGTCTAACTATATTGGCGCTATTCAACATCGAGAAATTGCCCTGTTTCCTCAACAGCTCAATCATTTTTTTTCTACTATGCTTCCCTTTAGGCTGTGATAAGATTGCCTGGACACTCTCTTCCTCGGCATGTTTTCTAAAAAGATGCCTTGAAAAGTTTGTGACATCTGTGTTGCAATATAGGCAACGATCTTTTTTATCCCACACTCTTCCCTTTCGTAAACTACATTCTACTATTTTTTCGTTTGAATTTTTATACTGCGGAGGAAAGAAAATATAAGTGAATAATTTTGCACATAGTGTTCAGTTATATAGCTACTGTTAGTTATTATAGTATTAGCCACGGCAAATAATAATAATAGCCGTCCTCTACTCGCATCTGCTATACCTTGGAGCACACTTCACGAGCTTTTATGAGGAAGTATTATTATTATTAAGGGTTTCAAATTACAATAGAGAGTAATTGCAATATTTATGTTTTCCAATCACAGCATTTTGAATAATTGTTGTGAAATAATAAATAATGTTCCTTGAGTATGTATAGATGATTATAAAAAAGTTTTTCATACCTGTTTCATCCCACATCCTTCCTTAATAAGAATGTTGTCGTGAATAATTATTTTCTTTTGGCAATTTGTATTTTTATAGCTAACACCTTTCAAATACTTCTTCTCTCCGTTTTCCTGAAACCGATTATAAAATGATGATGCTTTGAAATCAAACAATAAGGTCAAGAATTGAACTTAAAAATTATTTTCGAAAATGAGTTTTCGGCATAGCAGAAGGAAAGATGAATATCAGAACTAAATAAAAAAAAATGCGGATCGACCGGGATTTGAACCCGGGTCTTTATGGTCTCCGTGCTTAAAAGCAAAAAACAAAAAAGCAAAAATCTTTTTTATTAAAATAAACTATTTACATGCCTACATTTCATGAGTACCTCCACCTTAAGGGTAGAGTAGCAAAGTGACATCAGACAGACGCGCCCTCACGTCCCCGCCGTGGGGAACGCCCCCGCGATGTTAGCAGGTTGATGCTCACCCAGAAACATAGACTTTATTGAAACGGCTAGGTTATGTGTCTCCTGCCACCAAGGCTTATGCACATCATTACATGGTGTTGATATTCAGGTCGCTCAAATGAAAACATAGCTGTCGATGTGTTGGTTAGCTGTCTCCGTCCTTAATGTACTAACCACTATACCATCGATACAGTTTCGAAAACTGGTTAGCACATTAAGGCTGGAGACCATAAAGACCCGGGTTCGCCACATTTTCTAAATTTAGTTCTGATTTTCATCTTTCCGTCTGCTATGCCAAACACTTATTTTCGAATGTAATTCAACTACAGACTTCATTATTTCATTATTTGCTTCATTATTTAAAAATTATTTTTGTAAGTTATCAAATAAAATCAGTTTGACAAAAAAATGTTTTACTGTTGAACGACCAAAAGAGAGAGGAGGAAGTACTTATTTAGAAAATAAATCATATACATTGATTGTATACAACTTATGTAGAATAAAACACTTAAAGATAAAAAATATTAGTGTAGGTGTCTGTAGGTTTGTCCGAGTGTGACTTTTCGTGAAGTTCAAATTTGATATAATAATAATGATTATTTTCTGAATGAAATAGGTACCCACATTTTGTTCTCTTTTTATAGCTTATCATGTATATGAAATGAAAACAATATAACTGAGAAGTTACCTGAACAATTTCCTGGGATGCCTTTGACGAAATGCTATCTGAACTTTCCGATTGGGTTTTTAATATTTCATTTTGATCTGGATACCAAGATTCCTAAAACCGAATATTTACATGATTATATTTTTTAATGATTACATTTTGTACCAACCGATGAATTTTCCCATGGGTCACTTGTTTCAGAATTCTGACTTTCATTTGCATTCATATACCGCATTTCCTTTGTCGGTCCACTTACTGCTGGAATTTCTGATAAGAAAAATGTTACTTACAAATATAAAATGATACAACTGCATAAGTGAGCCTTCAAAGCACGCGCAAAGAGCCTATAACAAAACGCGAGTACTTCAAAGGGGCTTGTACCCGTGTATCATCAGCAATTTTTGTTATGCCTGCATCGTTACTACAGAAACAATTCTGAAAATTAAGTTTAGATGAGGATAATATTCCTTATATTTTACTCTAATCAAATAGGTAATGGGGCATCTGATGTCACGTACTGTTGACATGGAAGCTTATTTGACAACATTTCATATGATCAAACTGGGAACTTGGCGTTGTTACTTAGCAACAGCATTTTTTCATGAAAATTTTGCACGTTTCCCAGAGCAATTGACAAGCATTACGATACAGGTAAAATAAAAATATCACATTCAAAAATATATTCAGCTACATTTCATTCAACTCTGAAAATACTGAAATTTGGTGTTCACCTTCTTTTTTGGAACATTCGAGTGAGTTTGATTCCGTTGCCTGACATTTTTCTTTTCTTGGACTAAGTGGTTTTAACTCTTGTACGACTCCTGTTGTGGAAATATCAAAATCAGCGTTCTCCACTCTTGTAACATGGCGGTTGGCTTTCCATTGATTAAAATGCAACCACGGATCATCGTCTGTTTCAGAAACAATATCATAGACACTAGCTTGATCCGCTGAAATAAATTTATGATTCAAGAAATAGAAACTACCAAAACACCAAAACTACCTACGTCAAAATCACATTCGATACACCTAGGTAATGAAAACCAGTGTTTCGCATAATTTTTATGTTTGATAATATTCTATAAATAATTTTTAGAATTTAATTCTCATTAGGTAAGCCGACGCAAATAATCGGATTTATTCTACCGTGGCGTGGGTCTGTATGATTCGTTCTTGTTTCGTCAATTCGTGATTCGTCACCTGCCCCAAAATTTCTTGTTTCATCACCTGTACCTTTTTGACCTTTTCGCAGGTAATAATTTATTTCGCATTCGTCAACTGGGACTAGTAGGGCCATAATTATTCAAGTTTAATTTGTCGTCCTGGCTTCATCAAATATATTATTTTTTTATTAGTCATATTTAACAAACAAACTAACTAACCAGTCAAATATATTATTTTTTATTAGTCATGTTTAACAAACAAACTGACTCACCAATTTCCAGAATTCATTTGGAATCGAATTGTTTAAACCGTATTTGATTATTTTTAAAATAAAAATAAAAAATGAATGATAAATAGAAGCCTCTTAATCACTAGCGCAGGTGCAAAGATGAGGTGACGAAACAAGAACACCTTAACCAGGTATATTTTGCAGTTGACGAAACAAGAATATAATGGGTCATAACAGGTGAAATTTCCCTAGGTGACGAAACACGAATTGACGAAACAAGAAACTACTGTCTGTATGGTTGCTGTGAATTTGGTTAAATACTATCGGTTGAATACAAAGAATATATGGAGATTTTGTTTTTCAAGACTAATATTTCCTCACAATTGATTATCATTCGTTTGGCAGGGACAAGACGAATTCAATGTTTACCGACATACCCTGGCACTGACGAGAGACAAGAACCTCAAAACGCGCCTGCAGGTGGTCATCCTCAGCCAAATGAAGGATATATTTTGTATAATTACAAGAAGCACTTGCATTTGGGTTCTCTTAAAGGAACGTTGCAAAATGTCTCTGCCAGAAGTACTTCGATTTTATTGATTTTATTATGTCATTTATTTGTACTCTCCGGCATATTTTCGAATTTTGTTCGATGTTCGAATCCTAAAATAAAAAATTCTCTTTTTTAAATTTCCGAATTCTAAGTCGGAATTTTACTTCAAAATTCCTAGTTGTATCTCGAAATTTTCAATTTCCGAGTTATAACTCGGAACTATTTCTCAAAATTCGAAATTTTAAAATTCCGAGTTTTAAATCGGAGTTTTATATAAAAATTCCGGGTTGTATCTAAGAATTTTAGAAAAAGAGAATTTTCTATTTCCTTCCAGAGTTTCGTAGGATCCCTATGCAGAAAGCATAATTTGAAGCAGTGCAATAAATATTGTTTTGAATTAAACTGAACGTAAAATTTGAAAAAGCTGAATGTGATTAAGATTGAAGAAGTATCTTTCGAAAGAAAGAAATAGTGTATCCATATCAAAATTGTGCGGGAACAATATAACAAAATAACATACCTCTTATACTTTCGACAGCACTCTTCTCTAGTGGCCTTTCAAAAACATTTTTCAATTCATTTGACTTTTCATTTGAAGGAAATCCATAACGGTAATCATCTTTGACGCATTTAGTCTCATTTTGAACATGCATTGCCATCACACCTGCAGACAAATTGATTATTAAAATAAACACTAAAACATAAACTATTATTCGACGATGAAGTAGCAGACAGGAATGTAAAAAATTGAAATTTATCAAATGGATGACCACCATATTTCCTAAAGTCATTCGAAAATAACATACCTCTTTTGCTTTCTACCACACTATTTTCTGGTGGCCTTTCAAAGAGTATTTTCATTTCATTCAATTTTTCATTTGAAGGAAATCCACAGCGGTAATCATCTTTAGTGCACATAATCTCATTTTGTACATGCACTGGCATCACATCTGCAGACAAATTGATTATTGAAAGAAATGTAAAAATATATAGTTTAAAACACCTAAAAACACGCTTTTATCACGCACTAAAAATTATAACATAATTAAATTGGCTTGTATATCAGTTATGATATGAGTAAATATTCATTTTAATCTTGTTAATATTTTATTATCATCGTAGAGAAAACGCAAATATATTTTTTAAAACTGTATATGGTAGGTGATAGGGGTACCTTTGGTAGTGGTTAGTAAGCATGTCACTTGTTTATATCTAATTGTCAATTCAGAAAGCGTGGAGTGATTTTTGGTTTTGTGTACTTTTGATTAGTTTAAACAAAGCGCTCCACACTTTTTGAATCAACCATTGAATATAAAAGAAGTGACAAGCTTACTTACATCTTATATCCCTTATCATTACTTTTTTTTTTCTCGTTAGGAATATCCAAGTCAGCCTCTGTCTCTGGAGCTCCGACACATCCGCGGAGGGCGCGCTGGTGTCGTTCACCCCAATAATCACTTCTCACGTCCGTAGGGTAAGTGACTATTGGGTCCGAGAGTCATGTGCTCTGAGCAGGAGAAGTAAACCAAGGATGACGGCCTTCTGCACTCGTGCGGTTAAGATTTCTGCCACATTATGGCAAGCCGGTATTTTTTCAAATTCGAGAGCAGTGGATACATCATTCCACCAAGGACTCTTGTGATCAGAACTATCATTACATAATGGTTTGGGTAGAGCCTGCAGAGTTCAAAGAGTAAATCTCGATATTTGGTTCGTTTTTCCTCCTCTTTTCGGACGATGTTCGTTTCGCCAGGAGCCGAAAACTCCATGACGAAAATAGTATTCCTTTGGAGGTCGAGGAGTACTACATCAGGGTTATTGGCTTGTATTTGCATGAGGGTGTGGAATGAGTTATAATTATTTTTATTATTATTATTTTTTCCTAAGAGTATTCTAGTCAGGCCCTGTCTCCGGAGCCCCGATACTTCCAGAGGGCGCGCTGGATCATTTACCCAGATAACCACTTCCCACGTCCGTGGGGTGAGTGATTACTGGGCCCGATAATCATGTGCCCTGAGTAGCCGTAGTGAACCAAGGATGACGATCTTCCGATTCCTCCGGCTAGGATGTCTGCCATATTACGGCAAGCCGGTATGATTTTTAGATTCGAGAGCAGTGTGTCCATTACACCGATGACCGCTATGATCAGAACCACCATTTCATCAGAATGGTTTGGTTAGAACCTGCAGAGTTCAGAGAAAAAATCTCGATATTTAGTCCGTTTTCACTTCTCTTTTCGGTCGATGATCGTTTCGCCAGGAGCCAAAAACTCCATGACGAAAAAATATTATTGGCTCGTATTTGCCTGAGGGTGAAGAAATTTTTATATTTTCATTGTTCTTTGATATGTGTGCTAAATTTTAGATTATTCGGAGGATTGGATGTGGCTAAAAATTAAATTTCAAAATTCTTAACATTATTATTATTATTATTACATCAATAATAATAAATTTTTGTACTGTCGTCGGTCCTTGATGTGTAAGCCGAATTTTAGATTATTCGGAAGATTGGAAGCAGGTGGAATTTATAATTAATAAATTCACATCATTATTTTATTCTTCATAAAAGGATGTCCCAGTCAGGCCCTAGCTCTGGAGCCCCGATACTTCTAGATCATTTACTCAGATAACCACTCCCCACGTCCGTGGGGTGAGTGATTACTGGGTCCGAGAATCATGTGCCCTGAGTAGCCGTAGTGAACCAAGGATGACAGCCTTCTGCATTCTTCCGGCTAAGATTTCTGCCGCATCACGGCAAACCGGTATGATTTTTAGATTGGAGAGCAGCGTGTTCATTTCGCCAGGAGACGAAAACTCTATGACGAACATCGTCTTACTTTGATAGTCGAGGGAATCATTATTATTATTATAATTATTATTATTACATTCTCATCACGAAATTCTTGTATTGTCATTGGTCCTTTGATATGTGTGCCAAATTTTATATTCTTCAGACGATTGGAAGTGGGTGAAAATTAACTTCCAAGATTTTATTACATTATTGGTTAGTTACAGGTGAACCAAATAAAAGCGTGTTGAAAAAAGAAATAATTTTTTGTCACCTAGCATGGGTTGATATGAGTAGCACATCGTCGACTAGAAGAGTGTTGTTCAACAGGAAAATAACGGCGGAAACTTTTATGATATCAAAAAAATGTGATTATATTACTGCAGTCATAATTAAACTTTTTCTTGAATGTTAGAAATCCTTATTCAGACACATTTCATATTATTGCTCGCGTTCTCTTGTAAAAGTAGAGTAGAAAGATTAAGTCTTTTAGTCGATGATGAAATGGAAATAATTCTCTAGACTGTAACGTAGTAATAATATCCTTGGTGAAAAAGAATAACACAATTATAGGAACTTACCATCAATTTTCTTATTTGTCTCCACTTGTAATTCCACCAACTTCACTATATACTTTCCCCGCGACATTTCGCAGTTGTCTTCAATATATCTTTAAATTTTAATTGCGTGTTTAAGGGCAACTAAAATTGACCTGTTCCGATGCGACCTAATGTCTAGCACGTGGTCTTTTTGTCAAACACCTGCTAAGGATTCGCATTTTAGCGCACTACCGATGGATCTCACGTTGGTGTGAGTTTACAGAACATACAAATCTAATACAACATGTGGACAACTCTTTCTGTGGATCTCGTTTCGAAACTTTTTTACCAAAAATCAAAAATTCAAAATTTTTTCCCCTCTCAAGGGGTAGAGGTTTGATGAGTCATTATAATGCTACTAATTATAAATATACTTCAGAATTTACACTCTTTCAGGTAGATCTCGGGTTGTCTTAATTTTAATAAGATCTCATCTTGTAAGGAAAACGTATATATATATATATATATATATATATATATATATGTATATATAAAATTGTGAATATGTCACATGGATTTTTTGTCTAGCCAAAGCCAGTGAATGATCTAAAAATGTTTGAAAAATATTTTGTAATTTTTTCCATGTCAGCCATTTTGTGAGCGAGAAATGTAATAAATATAATTTTCTCCTAGAAAACATTATTCCTTCAACTCAAATGAACATCTTCAGATTGGCATGAAGCAAAAGTGATCGAGTATTACAACTGAAAAATCATCCTTCTACAATTTTAGATTCCACGTCCGTTTTATAATTTTCTCTTCTGTTTCAGGTATCAAATATCAACAGGAAATGTTTTACAAATAACAACTGGCGTTGATACATCACCAACATCCCACATTAAACATTTGGCTCATTATTCGAAATCTGTACATTTTTATCATTTTGGCAGTCTACAGTGCTAATGAGAAACTATGTTATGAGTATTAATCATTACCATAAGTAAGAGCGATATGTGTTATATATTTTGATGACTATTTGTAATTCAACATTCCAACATAATTAGAAATAAATATTTCATGTGTGATTATTATAGGAGAATAAAATACATGCATTCCATTTACAAGCGTTATTTTTATTTAATCGCATGTTCAAAAGGACGCAGTATAGCCACTTCTAATGGGTTTGTATTGCTAACTTTCAAACTGTGATAAATGAAAAGCCGGTTGAATAGGGTTGAAAATGAATTTTCAGACAGACTGACAAGTAATGGAAATTAATTGATTATCACTTTCGAAGGTCAAAAGCGATAGAAAAAGTTGAAGACTAGGCTGTTTCGCCGAGTTTTACAACATTTGACCTGAAATCGATTCAATTGTACACAAATGGGTTCTAACATGCGCTTGCGCTGCCAACAGTAATATTTTTGACAGATAATTAACTTTTCGAAATATTTCACATGAATAGTGAGATTTGAATTTCAAAAGTGAGATTTTTGAGTTCATATTACGTTTCACTTACCAAGATGAGTAAAATCATATGATTTCCACAGCATTTTATTATGCACATTTTCTGAAGTATGTTTAAATATTTCAATGAAACGGGTAGTTTTCAACAGCAAACAGTTCCAGAATATCAACAGTTGTTCCATATGGGTGATAAAAACAATAATCTAATGGGTTAAAATAAGTTCATTTGGACAAGTATGAAACAACTTTTGAAAAACCTAGTAAACCAGATAAAAACTTTGAAACCAGCAACATCAAAAGACGACTTGTTTCTGTTTATCAAATTAAATTCACTTGTCCTCCGTAACTGTAGTTTCATTCCATGTAGACTAATGGTTCCGGGTCTTTTTTTCCACTCATTTAAAAAATATCATAGTGGGAAACAAAAACTCCCAATGAGAAACTGAATTATTTATTTCCCACACCAATACGTGCACGTACTTTTAGAAAACACAAAGCTGTACTCACCTCAAAATCTGAAAAAAATCACCGATGCCATCTTTCTCTTACTCATCAAAACTTGGAAGTGAGTTTTGAAAATAATCGGCCAACTACAACATTCAGTTTGATAACTATAAACTCAAATACCTAATTAGAAAATGTATAGTCACAGTGTATCATTTCCAATTTCCACTTAAAAAATAATTCAACTATTGACTTCTCAACGACACACGCAAACGTCTTATTTCAAAGTCCTCAAAAATAATAAATTTTTCAGCAAACGACTGTCAAACATTCTGGTTGAGAGCGTTAGGGGATTGGTTATTTCTGAAATATATTCTTTCTCAAATACATTAAAAAAATATTTCCACTTTCTACTGAAAGAACTATTTGCAACTAATGTAGATATATGCAAACATATATGCATGGTGAATTTGTCACTCTTTCTATTCACATATTTCTATTCTAACAGAAAAATATTAGAACTACAAATACAATCAACGGAGTAAATACTCTGTGAAGGACAGAAAGATAGAGACAAACTAATTGGATACCTATTTTTCGTTTCAATAAGAGCAATCTAAAATAATCATGAATTTTTCCCTAATTAGACAACTATATACTAGATGGGCTGAAAAGTCTCGTACTTAACACTTAGATGGCGCTAACACTAATTTGTTATTTTCGAAACAATGGATCAAACACATTTTCGTGTTTCAATTTTACATTGCTTCTTGATGGGAAAAATACCGTTCAAGCGAAGCAATGGGATGAGAAGTGTTACAAGGACTCCAACAATTAAACGTTGGTTTGCTGACTTCAAACGTGATTGTAGAGACACCGATGATGCTGAACGCAGTGGACGTCCAAATAAGTCAGTAACACTAGAAAACAATAAAAAACTCCACAAAATCTTTTGATTTATCGAAAAGTGAAGTTGCGTAATTTAGCTGACATTGTGAAGATATCAAAAAAATATGATGGCTTTATATTACATGAACATCTGACTATGAGAAGGATTTGTTTTCGAGGATTTTCGAGAAAAATGTTTCCCGTCAAATAAGAGCTTTTCTTGAAGAAAATCGAATACTCCCGTACGAGCAGTTTGGGTTTCGCAAAAAACACGGAACACAGACTGCCCTCTTGAAAGTAATCGACGATCTTGCGAAATTCAGAGATC
>WOGO01019330.1:0-10110 GCA_015342085.1 Leptinotarsa defecta | reverse complement strand
ATATGGACTTATTTTCCAGCAGCTTGACTGCATTAAAACTTATACAATAATAAGTTTCAAAATGTCCGTATAGCACAAAATTGCAGTAACGTTAGTTACAAATAAAACTGGTAAAAACATAGAAAGTTTCATTCCTATTTTCTTCATAATGAAATCAATATAGGAATGATCAGAATAGTACTTATCTATTTATTTTCTGATCTTCATGGAATTATTTTTCAGCAGTTTCTTTAGTAGACATGTCGAGCCATCGATGATAATGAAATTTCCTCTCATCTAACATAGGTTACACTGAAAATTATTTTCCAGTTTTTATACAAAGAAAAGGTTTTGATAATGACAAAACTAAGATCATATGAGATTTTTTTGCTGATAGATTCACTCGAAATTTGAATTTGGTATCAATTTTAGCTCAGCGCGAGTTGAAGAAAGAATAATAGTACTTAGTCACGTGATTTACATTGTCAGTAAAACTTTGTCTGAATTCCAAAAAGATCTGAACAACTGCTGTATACAAGGATGGACATTAAATTGTATCTGACAGACATTTTTTCAACATACCTCACAGAGGAGATAGTCTTGTAGATAATAATACAAGTGGCTTTATTCAGTACATATTTCAAATAACATAATTTATAAAATTTTATAACATATTTTTCAAAGTTTCACAATTTCTTATTTCTAATTGCAACTCATTATTTTGCAAACCTTCATAGAATAATTGATTTTGTCCGAAACTTGTGTCATATTTGTATTATATGAATGACTGTTCCTTGAGAACTGTATTTTATCTTTTAAATATTCATTAAGCAAATCACCATAGCCGTGTCCTTTTGTGATAAAATCGACGGAATGTTCTGAAAATTGCGTCAGCAGAGGCCGGCACTGGTCAACAGAAGTGATCCGATCCTACTCCACAACAACGTCTGTCTGCACGTTTCGCGAATCACTCTCAGAAAATTGAATAAATTGAGCGTCGCCCACCATACTCCCCAGACCTCTCACCAACTGACTACCATCTTTTCGAGTACTTCGATAACTTTCTCACCGGTAGAACATACGCCAATCAGGACCAGGCAAAAAACGGCTTTCGTCGACTTTATCGAATCCCAAGTACCCAATTTTTATGCTGACTGTATTATGTTGGCATAAGTGCACCGACTCAAATGGCGCTTATTTCGATTACTCAGATTTTACAGTTTGAAGTAGACTCACAAAAACGGACAAAACGTTTGAAACATCCTAATAATAGAACTGTTCATCTAGAAGAAACAGAAATCGGTCCTTACAACAAGTTCTGTCAATTTTAATATCTAGAAATTGTAATTTTTTTGCCTCATTACTAAAATTTGGATTTCGGAATGACTTTTTCGAATTCATTTATCTTTTCATTTAATGAAAATAATTTCAACATATAAATATCCTTGAATTGTCAAAATGAGTCCATTTCCAGAATTTTCAAAATCTTCTTACATTTTAGTTTTAATAATGTTATATAGAGTGCTTCGATTCAAGGACTCTGAAACTTAGCAATCTCTTAGTTAATCACTCAAATTATTTGCCTCACAAAATTTAGAAAATTATGGATTTGATCCTATCCTGAGTTTCATAAATTTTTGAATAATAAATTTTTCTTAAATTTATTCAAAGTTAGTTTCTAGTATATACTTCCTAGTATATATACTCATTTTGTTTTCAATTGAAAATTGATAATTTGTAATATTTTTTTTTGACTTATCATGATTTCAACTAACGATTTATATTCAAATCTAATTTCATTTCAAAATTCAAATAAGAATTGATGAATTGAACTTTCCACAATACCGACAGACTGTATACAAACACAAAGAAACTTCGTCATTTTTTCACCATTTGAAAAGACAATGGGTACATTTTCATTGTTTGCTGTGATCTGGATTCAATATTGTAGCTTTGACGATTGTCCTCTTTGATTCCATTCCATTGTGCATGAAATGGAATGAAACACCTTTTTTATTTTGGATTTAAAAAATAAAGGGATTCTAGTTACCAGTGAGCGCCAAGTAAAGAAATATAAGAGAAACATCAATACAAATCAATGATAAAATCAATCAGTAAGATAATAATTATTGAAATGAAGAAATACATGGTGAGAAATAATGGCCCCGAGATTAATAAAATCGAATTTCAACATATTTAGTTCGACACCCAACTATATACTGCATTTATAACGGTCCACGGTTCAGGCGCCTAAACCTGACGGTATCTCAAAGAAGGATTTCCAATAACCGATGTGACTAAAACCAACATTGATGCCTTTGTAAACGCCATATTCAACGAACATTATTGATAACACAAAACCATTTATGAAGTGGATTACTTTTATAAAACTGGATTCATTAAGTCGTACAAATACGTGCTTTGAACGGTGTGATATATTCAATGGCAAAAAATTCCCTACAATTTATTTTTTATCTCGAAAACAGAAAACAGATAGAGACAGGTATAGGACATTATTAACAAAAAAGTATTAAAATACTAGAGCGATTCCAAAAATGTATTAATATACGGGATGTTCCATTTAAAAAAATATAATTGCTAGGACTTTTTGATAGAAGTGGCAACGCCGCAATGCTGAAAATATTTTAGATCGATAGAACAGGTAAGAAAATGTGAGAGGTGAAATTTTCAGAAAAATCATGCTTTGCGTTTTCCAGAAACGTCTAACCTATCATCGACCGTGAGTCACGCTGTATAAATCAAACCTCACAACACACGCCGTACAAAACAAACATAATTTCTCCCCACCAGAGAACATAAAACTCATAAAACAAGTCGATAAGGGAAAACTGATCTAAATCACCTAAGTGAAATTTACTCTTTTTTACTACAAATTGAAAAAAATCATAATTTCAAAAATTCATCTTTATTAGAGTATAGTACATAAAATAATCATAATCAAATTGGCATTCCTGTATAGGATGAAAGTTTGGCAATACTGAAAACAACAATGTAATTGATTTCTGAACTGTCATGTCATTTATTTCTTTTTCTCCATTTTCATTCAAAATTAGTATTATAACCTATTTTGTGATCACATGTACCGGCCTGGTACAAAATCAGAATTTTAGAATTAAAAAAAGGAATTTATTCATTAGATTCACAATAATTTTACCAAATTTGACGTTTATATGTTTAATTGTTTGATCTGTAACTATAATCATTCTTGAATCACTATCCAAACTAATTTCAATGTTTTCCCATTTCTCAAATCTAAGTTCAGCATTGAAATCAAATAATAACAAAAATTATTTTAAACATCACTGAGTCCAACCTCAATGACAATGTAAGTACATTATTTTCAACTGTACAATATCAATTAGTCTTATGTTCTATTATTGTAGTTTTCCCTGAGTCGAGAAATGATAGATAATTTTGGTGTCTTAAATATCATTCCAATCCAATAATTTATTTCCGAATCATGAAACACTGATGGTCGGTAAAAATTATCTACAAATATCATTTACAAATATTTACCTTCTTCCGACACTTATGAGAAACGTAGGAAGTAGATATATACTAACACGCTGGTAGGCATAGTAAATTCATCAATTCCTATGCTAATAATATACAGATATTTCCATAAAAAGCAAATATACAAATTGAAATTCTTGATAGTTGCAGTTAACAGTTACTTCATAGTCTGTGGTCAGGAAAAGATCATTTTCTTCAACTGAAAAAACAGCTACAGCCGACATCTTCAATGGAGTGACGGATGGTACGATGATACCGAAGAATTGGCGCAAATTTTAATGTTATACTTATTACATATGCATTGTTGCAAAGATGCCCCTCTCTAAGAAATCTCCCACTGGTGGCTTTGGTATAAAAGTGTTTGTTATTGTATTTGCAGCATCCTTTTCAATTTGTGTTCCAGTGTCGGACTAGGGGATATTTGTAAGTGAAGTTGAATGTTGTCAGTTTCAGAGTGATATCGTGTGAGATTGGAAGATGACATTAAAGGTAGGAACTGATTTCACTTTTCTTGATTACTCCGTTCGTGATTTCGTGCCGCTTATTAGCATTTGAGTGGATTAAGTGCATTCACAAGAAAGCGAAATGATCCGGGTAAATTGAAAAAAGTTGAAATCGCGGACAGAAAATAAATGCCATCTTTTTTTTCGAAAATAAATAAATTTAATTTCGAATTAATAAACTTCACGTGTGGTAATATAATAAGATAAATTCATGGAAATAGAAATCAGACAACATTTTTATTCCTTCTTACCTTTCGTAATGAAATTTTTCAGGTATTCAGAATTGGAAAAACTGTTTTTAGTGAAATATTAAGTTATTTTATTTCATTTTCATTGTTATGGATTTGTCTGTTTTGGAGATATGTACTTGAAAAAATTGAATGATGCAAACGATATATTTGGAATTGTATTTTCACACTCATTTGGTATTTCCCCAACTATGAGGTATACTGTACTTCTTTCATTGTTTTTGGAAAATTAGTTCACCCAAAAAAAAAGTGTTCCTATAATGATATCTTCAACAAATTTTTCAAAAGCATTTTGATTATAGCTAGATGACTTTGATGGTGTTAACAGAGTTAGTGATGAAATTGATTATCTGAAATATGAGAGTTAGAATTCTTCGAATTTTCCAGTTTGAATAAATAATGTCTAAAGTCAAATTATTTGAACAAGAAGATTTTCAGGGTGTTGGCTCAATCCCAATGATGTGTGTTTCGTCTACAATGCAAAGTTTTTCCGAGAAAAAGTTCCTGATGTTTATCATTACTAAATTCCATTTGTATGTTCAACATTTTATTAATTCTTTGATATATCAATTTCATGCACAAGTTCTCGTTCATTTAAAATATTCAAGTCATTGAATGATTTTGTTTTTTTTTTCATTTCACTTTATTCTCTCATCATCAGGATTTTATATAAATTGTTGAAAAAGGAAGATCAAGACATTAAGTGGAAACTGATTTCAAATTTAAAATCTCGAAGTTTTCATATTTCATATGTGTGAAAATACTCAAAATATCACAATCTAGCATCTGCGCCAAAGAGTTGAATTTTAGAACTGAATTCCTGACCATTCCGTTGATCCTTTTTTCTGGACCTAGACTAGATGGTGGAATACCTAATAACAGGAAAATATTTTGGGATAGTGATCAACCCATGAATGAGAGGCATGTTCGAAAGACAACAATGAAATGAAATTTTGAATAATAACATTTCGTTATTAAGAACACCTCATAGTCCATATAATTGATATTGGTCATCATACCTACCTCAGTATAAAATATGTTTGAGGTGGACACCTTACTAAAAAATATGATTTCTTGGGCTGGTTGGTCCTCGTCAGCTGCTGTGCCCTTATGAACAAGAACCGTTGAAAGTAGAAACTTGTATGAGACAGGGATTAACGAAATCTCACTTTTCAACATGCGATTTATAAGAAGTGAAATTATATATTCATTTGTGGTTACTACTAATGACTTGGTGCGTTAGTGCTATTTCCAACAATGTGCTGGTATCTTTCTCCCCTTTCCCCTTGGCAATGTAGCCAAATGATGCAATCATTCCATATTTAAGTACGCATGTTTGAGTGCTTTCTACGCTAATTTGCACTTGTGTGAAATATTGTTGAAATGTAAGAATGCAGAAGTCTTCATCTTTCAAAAAATATTTTCATAAATATATTATCTTGAAAGGTAAAATTAGAACCTCTAGTGTGAAATGAAAATAAGAGAAACACTTTTTCGAAAATAGTATCTAGAATAGATGATGCTAACTTGATTAGCGATACGATGAGAAAATTGCTTCAATTCTGTTGTATGGGGAAAATGTCTTCATGAAACATATTTTGTCTTTATCTTTGTCAACCTTATTGTGTAATGCTTCTCAATGAAAAAATTTTTGACAAAAAAATTATCTACAGCAAGCTCTCGAAAAGACCTTGGCTTGTCCAAGCATCTGAACATTTTCTCAGATCGTGCGGGTTGCAGTCGGAATGTGGAGTTTTATTATGGGATCCAGGACGGCGCCTGCAACACTTTGGTTTATCATAGTCACGTGATGGGTACAGAGGTTTCAGATACCAGGTGCAGGACTTTCCGTGAGGAGCATGAGACCTTCGTACATTTTCTGTCGGCATGTCAAGCAGCCTATGTCAGCGGCCTTATAGGTGCTTCTGTACCACATTCGGCACTCCTACAGTATTGCGTTATGCTTCGGTGATAACGAATCCCTTGTGGATGAATGAACAGTGTTGAAATTACTGATCAAGTCGACACAGGCGAAGGGGATATTTGTTGTGGAATCTTCAGCATCAGCTTACATAAATATAACAGATCACTTTATTGAAATGTCGAATGATTTTGTGGTTTTTATCGTAAAACCTCACTTTTGAGAGTAGATACCATTTCAGGTGTTTGAATGGGTTATCACAAGTTTCATCTTCACAACATATATCAGACGTTTTGATTATACGTGTTAGGAATCACACGTTAAAAGGTAAGACCTCGTTAGTCCTCAGCTCGCACAAGTTTCTCAACTTCTGAGAGTTGTCATTCGTATGGGGGCGGCAGCTGATTAACGGAAAAACAGACAGATTTAAACAGATTTGATACTATTATTCACCAAACCTATATGTTTATCCCGTTTATTTATGTATAGAAACTGATTCTGGCAATTGAAATGAAAAAAAAAAATCATGATATACTCCAAGGTCCATCTTTGGTCCTGTTCTGTTTTCCATATATGGTGCTATAGTTTCTCTATTGAACATGTGAGTGCGGTATGCTGATGACATGCATATTGAATATGTCTTCGATAATAATGACTCGAAGTAATTATTAATGATCTGAAGAACTTGTCACTTGAATCGAAGGAACTCGTTTTTGTATAAACTCTAGTGAACCAATTGTGATGATCCTGAGTTAGAACAAGAATAAAAAAAGAGTATAAAGAAATTAAAGTACAGACGAGGAAAAAATACTTTATGCATATGTATTTCGAATTTTTCTTGGAACTTGATCACAAGCTTCGATTGAAAGAACATATATCTAAATGGATACAGAAATCATATGCAAATGTAAAAATGTTATTTCCTATGTTGTTTCTGCGCCCACAAAAATACTGCCCTGTGATTCTTTGGTCCTTAGTAATTTCAACAATTGTTATAGTATTCATGGCCTAATATCACACAGAAAAAATCCAAATATAATTTTTCAGGTTCATATCCGTAAATTTAAAAAGTTTTCCACAAACTAGTTGACGATCAATGGTTGATAATGCTAAGTAGTCGAAAATTACATGTAGCAACAATTTTTCACAAAATTGTTAATGATAAATTCCTCCCACACTCGTTCAATATTTCTCTGCTGAAATTCTGCATTCCAATGTTTTATTTATACGATTCATGAGTTTTACAATGGATTATATGAATAACTCGAATCTACTTTACCACGCCTTATTCTTCGTGAATATAAATAAATATCCATGCATGATTTCAAATCCACCAATTCACAAAGTATTTGTATGAAATTCTTTCTAAAGTACAATATCAGTTTATTATTGAAAAAATCTTATTGATGAGAGCTTTCTACCGTTTATGGTTGCATAGTATAACATTCTTTTTTGATTTTGTATTTCTATGGCCAAAACTTACAATCAATATTAACGCGTTTTGTTGAGGAGAAAGCAACAAATCATGGATAGCAGAATAACATTAGATATTCCGAAGCTGACATTTTCTACGGAATAGAAACATCTTTGAAAAAAAATGAAACATTTGTTAATAGCTTGGATAAGAGTAGAGAAAGATTATTATTTGCAATATATTTTCAGTCCATTTCTATTCCAGTCCACAAGAGTTTGTTTCTTTACGAACTAGCTTCAATATTTTTATATTCATTATTTTCTCCTTATATTATTGAGAATTAATCTGTTTTTCAATTAAGTAATTCAAATATTTAGAACCCCTCATTTTTATTCTTCATTCATTTCTCTTCTCTCAGATATCGCATCTATTTCAACAAGAACCACCAAAAATCAGTGACGAAAGGTAACATTTGCAACTTGTTGTAGAAACACAGACATTATTCAATGCCTGTACTTTTCTTCACCAAAAATGTCAACATCTGAAGTTAGTAGCGTCATCCTGAGATGAACCATATTTTTGGTTCAATTATTCGATGAAAACTTTCAATTTTATGCTAATAAACATTTTTAAACCGGCTCGAACGATAAAAATAAATTAATAGTGATAATAACCCACCCACAAATTGAACAGAAATTCAAGATTATTCAACACTTATTCAATCCGCCTGCTTGTTGATGTGACTAATACAAGTAGGAATTTCATTTCTTGCGTGATATACAGTCGGAATAACCAACAATTTGCCGGGGAATATGGATTTATTGAACAGCATTAGTTTTGTTGTAGGATGATATTCAGTCAGAAAGTATGAACTATAATGGTTGTGTATTGAATATTAGAGATTCAAGTCATTAAAACTTTGTTACATTTGATGCTCAAAGGAACGCACTTGGTATTTCTCTACAGGGCGACTGATCACAAGATTGATTAAAACCTATACATTTTCTTGTATCGTTATTTGATATTTACGGGTGGTATATATTTTATTGGATTCTCTAATAATGAAACCAAAATACGTTTTGGTATCTTCAAGAATAACTTTATAAGAAATGTGAATGTTTGGAACGTCCCGGAAAACACTCAACACCAATTTAACTCATAGTTGACAATATTTTTCTGATGATCCAAAAAAGTTTGAATGGTATTTCTGGAAAGGTGTTTTAAATATAGGTTTGTCATATTTTTTTGTGAGTTGTTTTCAAAATATCTTCCCGATATGAATAAGTATTTAATAAAAACTACAGATACCTTCATAATATTTAAAGTAACTCTTTCAGTCATTCATAAGATTTATATTTTTTCATTTATCCAGCGGATCATCTCCATACTACCCAAAGAATACTGGAAAATGCAAAACACAAAATTTGAATTTCAATCCACAGTTAATCTTAACTATTCCCATAATTAAACTTCTGTTATCGAGTCTAGAAGGTGTGCTAATGAACTTGAACAACTATTTAGTAGATTCTCAAACCTGTTTTACTAAGAAGGGTAATATTTCACTACCATAACAGATCATCAATTTCATTTCCAAAAGCAAAAATCTATAGGGGATTTTTCATCATATCACTCATTTTGGAATACTATCCATGATAACAATTATGAAATTTTCACAATAAATGTTATTCAAATGAGTTTCGCTACACAGTAGTTTCATCAGTTACTGGATACATTAATCTATTCCACAATCTACAATATCTTTTCTACAGCAGTAGGTGATAACAAAACTCATAAGACGAATGATCAAATCCGGTAAAACAGGTAAAATATTGGCATTTTATATCAAAACTGAATTGAATAAATGGTGAGTTCTGGTAAAACGAGTAGATCCAGAGAGCACAATGAATACAATTTCATATTTCATACATAATATAAAAAAATTATTCCTATTGATAAAACTGGTTTTCCTTTATTTTCAATGTTTTAATATTAATACTTTAATACAAAAAGGAGTTGAGGCTTTGATAACTTCTGATTATGCGAGCGCTTTGATAGCAGACTGTGCCATCATCTTCATGACCATACTCAAACTGAACGTTTTATCTTCTTGTTTGTTCTTTTATATGGTTAGATCGCCTTAGTGAATTTGTTAAAGCTTCATTAATTAATATTTGGGCAGGTATCTGTCCTCTTCTTTCATCTGTCTCATTGAATTTTCCTGTTCTTGGGTTACAAAGAATATCACCTGATGTAACCCAAGTACAGGCAAATTCAATGAGACATCCGGATGAAAGGGGAGGACAAATACCTGCCCAATTTCTAATTAATGAAGCATCACAAATTCATTAGGGTGATCTAACCGTATACAACAACAAACAAGAAGTTAAAACGTTCAGTTTGAGTATAGTCATGAAGATGTGCCATGAAGTCCGCTATCGAAAGCGCTCGCATATAATAATCAAAAGTCATCAAAGCTTCAAATCCTTTTTATAAACAAGTATCAATATCAAC
>WOGO01019192.1:0-10097 GCA_015342085.1 Leptinotarsa defecta | reverse complement strand
AGTAGAAATTTTGACATAAGACTGCGTGAACACTTCTGTTTGGACAAAAAAATCTACAATGTACGAACATCTTCAAGAATCAAAACACAAGATGAATAAAGATAACCTCAAAATACTACACATATGTAATGAAGGGAAGAAAATGAATTTGTTGGACGCCATGGAAATTAACAAATCAATTAAATACCAGAAATATATACCCCTAAATGAGCAACTCGATTTATGTAGGTCTCCCCTCTTGAATTCATAAGTTCAACAGCCCCTAGAATTTTCAGTGTTGAATTTTAAAGTTGGCATACTGGTTCGCTCAACTAATTGTCTTTCAAATAACGGTCCTTACATCTCAGCTGAAAACTCCCGATATAACCGAGTTTTCAAACTTCTCATCTCAGATTTATACTTGATAATGGGGTCAAACCCGGAAGCGGTCGTATAAATAAAATCAACTAGTGGTAATTAGACAAAAATGTTTTTATTCATTTCATTAAAGTTATCATGAATTACTACAAAATAAACAAGTCATCAATCACACAAATTGTATGTACATTATAAGTTTCATTATTTAATATCAAAAAAGTAAAAATTGGTTTATGGTATGGTTTATTGGTTTTGGTTTATTGGTTTATGGTTTATTTGTTTTTATTGGTTTTTGTCAATTGATAATCTTTCCATACATTATCATATTAATAAACATAAAATCCAAGTGGAAAATTAGAAATGAAACTTTCTATATTTTTAACCACTTCTATTTGTAACTATCGTTACTGCAGTTTCGTTTTATATGGAAATTTTCAAATAAATACAATAAAACTCTGTTACTACCACGTGGCAACAGCTACATATTAATCAATTTTTTGAAATTTAATAAATAACCTGATCTTTTCTCAAGTTAAACCATCCCACTTTCAAATAGTTCAACTTTAATTAAAGTTATTACTTCTCTCTGGCGACACGAGACGCAAACGCTTTTTTTTTTACATAAATCATCTCATTTTTCCTGTCCGAGTAGAAGGCATTGTTACAAAAATGAAACGCTTCTGTTACATTCATATCGAATTGCTCTTTTTGTGACAGCATGAATATTATCCGGGTGGGCAGCAAACGTATTTGTATTGAAAAGTAATTTGAAAATGCACCAACTCCATGACAGAATTGGCTTTGTGACATGTTCAAAGTAGAAGGATTGTTTATTTTGTTGGTGATATGATTGGAAGTAATTCCATTGAAGTTATGTGTCCATTGAAGACTTCGCATCCAATATCATAATTGAAACTGTGAGGTCTATCATGATTATGTTTTATACCGATGGCACATACAGTGCATTCCATTTAAAACGAGCCACCCCGAATAACTTTTGGTACAATGCTTTGCAGAAAAAATAAAACAATACGTCAACCATAAAATACAGGGGGACACATTTTGACATATTCACATTTGATGTTATTTCCCCTATCTTACCCGCAGAGCATGTTACCAATTTTTTTTTAGGATCGTCCTACATTGTTTCGCATTATCAGATGCTCCATGATGAGCAGATTTCAAAAAAGTATAAAACATATGATCTGAAGTTTATAGTTCGGGAGCTACAAATTATGAGTTGAAAACGAGCCACTCTGAATAACTTTTTCAGGAACTTTTTCAGGATTTTCAGGAAAAATAAAAAAACATTACAAGAATAATATACAGGGGGCGCATTTTAACATGTTCACATTTGATCTAACTTTCCCTATCGCACTCCCAGAGCGTGTCACCATTTTTTTATGGATCAATTATTTTGCACTATCATATGTTCCATGATGAACAGATTTCAACAGAGTAGAATATATTATGATCTGTAGCTCATAGTTTGGAAGCTTAAAATTATTTTAGTTGAAAACGAGCCACCCTGAACCAACTTCTGTACAATCTGTTACCTAGGTTTCATAGGGGTTTTTGTGAAGTATATTTCAAAAAGGTCAATTAATTTGAATTCAATATTCTAATCATTTCAGAATAGAATAGAATAGAAATTTTTTTATATTGAACAACGAACGAATGGTTTCCACTTACATGATGTACAGTTTTTTCAAAAGTTCCTTACATTGAATACCATTGATATAGTTGAAATCTATATAAAATATTACAATATGAAACAGTAAAGAATAAAATGGCCGTAAAAAGATTCAGACACATTTGAGTATTCGGAGGAGTTGTCCCTCTGTAATACTGAATATATCCAGTTCACAGTTTCTCGCCATTTTGTTAACTGTTTCGAGACAATGTTGAAGATGAGATAAATTGTTTGAGATACGAAATAGATTATCTCTTCTTCTCAGTCTTACTTCAGGTACAATAAAATTAATATTATAGAGGATTTCAGGTACTTTCAGTTTTTTAAGGATGTTAAAAAAAATACTTTCGAGGGCTTACGGCGGTCTTTCAATGGTTGCATGTTAAATTCTTGTAATTGGCTAGAATATGATATGAATAAAGGTCAAACATTGTGTTTTCTGGAAAAGAGTGTTCTTGATAATCGTTTTTGGACTTTTTCTATAGTTTCAGAATATAAAAAGGTCTTTGGATTCCAAATGACACAACCATATTCCAGCTTAGAACGAACAATGGAGTTAAAGAGTAACAAACAAGTATCGTGATTGAATTCACGGCTAGATCTTAAGATAAAGCTCATTTTTCTATAACATTCAGATACTAAGTATTCAATGTGCCCAGAGAAACTGAACACACCAGTAAAAATGATCCCGAGATCTTTCATCTCATTAATTCTCAGTAAATTGGTATGATTAATGAAATAGTCCTTGATAGTAGGTAACTTCTTTCGTGTGAAACTTATTATTTTGCATTTAGCTTCGTTGAGAGATAGGTCAGATACAGAAAAGTAAGTAGATAGATTATTGAGATCATCTTGAAGCATATCAGAATCTTTTTCGCTTTCAATTCTTCTAAACAGCTGGAGATCATCGGCATATAGAAGAAATTGAGAATGCCCGATATACCGAGAAAGGTCATTAACAAATAGCACGAGAAGGGGAGGTCCCAAAATTGATCCCTGCGGAACTCCCGAAGTAGCGGTGAATTTGAAGGAAGATACGTGGTTAAACTGTTCGAACTGTATTCTGTTGGATAGATAGCAGTGAAAGAAATCAAGTGTGTTGTTTGTGAAACCGAATGCTTTTAATTTCAGGATCAAAACCTCGTGTTTAACTCTGTCGAATGCCTTTGCCAGGTCAGTGTATATAACGTCTAGCGTGAGAGTCATTTTTTATTCCATCCGTAACAAAATTACTAAATGCGCATAAATTGGTAATAGTAGATTTATTACGAATAAAGCCATTCTGTTGGTAGATTAGTAAGGGTGGGAAGTTCAAATTGACACCCTGTATATGACAATCTCATGATTCTGTGAGTCGATTATATTATATCCTACCCAGAATCCTAAGTAGTATATTTTGGCAATTCGGAAAATACCACCTGGTAACTTTGTGTGTTGAGCTTCTATAATCATCGAATAATTATTGTTTGTTTTCAGATTGCATTTCTAAAAATGGATCGTGTAAGAATATATTGCAAAACATGAAATAGTTTCCAGCAGAGCAATGTATTGGCCGCAGTTGTAAATCTTAGTGTGAAATAAATTTAATGTCGTAACTTTATTGCCAGGCTGTCATAACCGTTCTATCCATCGGAAAATTTCTATTTTCACACAGATGGCATAACATAGATATGACTCCTTGCTATGGGTTTTATTTCCCACACTTGATTTTCAAAATGCCCCTAGTATGTCGTTCAAATCACGGCGAATGACCCAGAAATTGTCAGTAGTTATTCAAATAGTCGGAGAGCTAGCTCGAAAAAGTGCAAGAGTTTTCTGCATTGAATAAAAAGACTCCATGTTTTCTAAAACTCGTAATTTCATTTTTTAAAAGTATTGAGGTTGAGTCCAGCCATACATCCATACATTTTCATAATCATTCACCCACAACGCAGTGAGAAAAGTGACAGTTTGACACACTTGATCTGAAGTTATGTTAACAATACGATATTCCAACACTCTGAAGGCTACTATTTTCAGATTGGGTCATATTTTAGTGATAGAAACTCCCGGCACCGGAACTATCGAAAAATGTATGAAAGACGAGAAAATATAATATAAAACTGGAGTTATACAGTCAAACAGCAAAATATAGAGACACGTGGTGTCAGCGCTGTTCCATAAATGCCAAAAAAGCAGTATTTAGTAATTTTTTAATCCTTAAATTTTACAAAACATTAGACAGACGCAAATGAGTTACACTTTAATAATCCTATAACAAAGTTATAGGATAGGTCAAATAGTATTTTATACATACATAAAATAATACCTAAACTAAAATTAAACCAAACAAACATGAAAGATTGTCATGTGCATACAATGATGGACAAAACATATCAACTTCATTCAACTCCAGCTTCAATAAATTAATGTAATAGAGAAATAAAATTTCGGAAGATTGAGAAATTCTTCAATGGTATAAAAATTATGATCTAATTAAAACCTTTTGAGGGTGGTTTTGAAAACCTGAATTCTATCAGTAGTTTTCAATGATTCGGAAGTTTGTTATAAAGTTTTAGCCCCAAGTAAGGACTTAATGATATTAATTAATGTTTTAGAGAATTTCAGCCTTGGATAATCACTGAATCGCTTTGACTCACTGTGTTTTTTTCACGGGCATGGAGCAGCATACACGCCTCGTTTCCATATAATATGCTATCTGACTATTAGATATCTGTTTCATATTATATTTGTTCGTTTTCTGTAACTTTTGAGCTTTCAGAAAATACTGCTAGGTGTTCTCGTTCCGAAATGTATGACTCTTTTCGACGCCAGTTCTTGGACTAGAATTATACAAGTATTGTATCAGTCTCGGCTAAGAAAGACATCAAATATGCTGAAACTATTATGGGAATACGCTTTATTGCATTTCATTTCCTCTTCCGTTCTTGAAGTATTGAAAGTGATACTGCAATGGTAAATTCTTGTAGGCTCGAGATGAATACTTATTTTTGACAGAAAGGTCAATATTTCGCGTGGAGAATAATTTTGAAGTTATGATCAACTTTATCAGATTTCCATAATTTCAAGACTTTTTGTTTCATTGAGAAACTCAACATTTTCTGAATCACAGCTCATAGAGCATTCGAAAATGATTACTCTCACTATGAGAACACTGTTATCAATTATTTTCGCAGTACCTACTGGAAAAATAAATCTTTCTCATCAAAATTAATTGTTTTTTGAAAAACTAGACCTGACGATTTGATCTCCACAAACAATGTTTGTCTGAAATATATCTCTGACTCTCTTTCAGTCATAAAACACTGAATTCAAAGATTCTTTCCTACTCATACATAATAATTTTATCACATTAATGCAAAAATTCCAGTCCTTCAGAAATTACCGTCTTGTAAACATTATTTAGAACACGTTTGTGTGATTTTGAGTTTAATGGCCCTCGCACTAAATCAAGTGGAACTTGGTATTCTAAATAGGTAATTTTCTATTTTCGGCGATACTTTGAAGTTGGTAATTCCGTGTTCTGGAGACATTACCACACTAAAACTTTGATCAGCAAAACTTTCACAACGAAAATAACTTGAATTGGAGAAACGGTTCTGAATAAGGGAATGTCTAACATTCAAAGACAATTTGAAAGTTATAAAGTTCAGTGAGTTTGTTTTAAATGTATGTACACGTCTGGCTCAACCAATTCGAGTGATAAAACATATCACTGTATCAATAAATTGATGTACTCGTATTCTCCGTAAATCAATTTTCTGTATTTGTGAATATCAAGATTGGTTTCTGTTCAGTTAGATGCAAGGTGTATTACAAAAATGAGGTAAATTTTCATTTTTCAAAAAATACTCATATATTCATCTATTTCCATTGTGCCACTTTCAGAGTAGTATACTTGTGCTGGCGTTTTATCCAATCTCCGAAGCCCTTCTCATATGCACTTTTTGGTATGTTTTCAAGCTCTCTCTTTTCCTTAATCATCGCAAAACGCCGTCCTTTCATGAATATCTTCAATCTTGGCAATAGAAAAAAGTCGCAGAGGGTCGAATCTGGTGAATACGAAACCTGAGGCATGGTTACGGTGCTATTTTTGGTGAAACATTTTCGAACAAGCAACGACTAGTGAGCAGGTGCATTATCGTGATGCAAAATACATGAATTGTTTTTCCACAATATCGAACTTTTTCTTCGGATTGCTTCTTGCAAACGGCACATAAATTCAAGAAAATACTCTTTATTAACCGTACGACCGTGTGTCAAGAACTCCTAATGCACAACACCACGGTAATCGAAGAAAACAGTGAGCTAAAATTTTACGTTTCATCAAACTTGTCATCCTTTTTTTTAGTCTTCTGGGCTCTTCCATTGGGACGAATCCTCCACTGACACCTGGTGGATATAATCCAAAAGTAGTTGTTTTTTGAGAGGTGTCAGTCCACTAACCTACAGTGTCAGAAGTTGAGACTGACCTGAACGAATTTTTACTTAAGATGATTTGATTTATAGCCAGCCTTTAAGTATGCCCACTGACTATCTATATGTGAAAAGTTTTCTTTCCTTATACGAGGAATTGGGCAAATTTCAGATATGCGGTTGGTTAACCCCTTCACAGGCATATGGGGCAATGACAAACATCTCGTTTGTTGTCCGTTTCAGCCTAGTTCAAGGAGTGATACTCTGAAGAAATTCGATTTTCAATTATGTGAAATCATCGACTTTATGTTGATAGACACTACCTTATACTGACGAGTTGCCAAACAACCCGAAACCCATCTGCAAGTGTGTTCCAATATTTGAAAATATATTGCGGCAGTTGTATCAACAACAGCATATGCAGGAATAACTTCCTGGTATCAACGAGGGGAGTAGTTGTTTTCTGATAAGTGTCAGTCCCTTTACTTACAGTGTAGGGAGTTGAGACTGGCCTGAACGAATCGTTCCTTTAGATGATACGAGGACTTTGGTTTCAATATACCCATGATTGGTCATCAATTATGACCTTTTTAAGCAAACCTGGATCGCCGTTGATGTCGTTCAACAATTCCAAAGCGTTGTTCATGTGACGGTTTTTCTGGTCAAAATTCAACAATTTTGGAACGAACTCCGCTACCACACGCTTTATGCCCAAAATTTCCGGAAAAATTGCATGGCATGAGCTAACCGATATGCCAACATCCTCAGCAACTTCTCTATTAGTGACTCGACGATTTTCCATAATAATTTTTTTCACTTTCTCAGCATTTTCATCGATTGTTGATGTGCTGGAGCGTCCAGCATATCAACGACCTTCTGTGAAAAACGTGTACCACTTGTAAACAAAATTCTGTCGCAGATCACCATCATCGTATGCCACTGTCACTATTCCAAGTGTTTTTGAGCACTCAATTTCATTTTTACACCAAACTTGATGTAAATTCTTTGATCCTTTTTTATAAAGCAGAAAATCGCCGAACTCGCAAAACATTTATGTTTTTCATCACAAACTGAACATGCTAAACAGCTGAAAGTGTAAATGTTGGTTCGAGACTAGTGTACCGACATAAATTAATAAAAAGAAATAAAAAAATCGCTAATGAAATGTACGTACATATTATTTTTTGAACTGGCCTCGTATGTGTTTCGTGGAAACAACCAAATAATTTGATTTTTCAAAAGGAAACCAATCCAATATCTTTCTGGTCAATTCGAACGCCATATGACTACTTATCGATGCTGATTCATTCACCAAACTTTCACTTCAATCAATTGCATTCACATCAAAAAAATTGTTACGATATGAATTATTGGGGGCGTTGTGTGAACTTTAGCAAAAGTTCTGTATTCTTCAAAGTAAACTCATGCGTTGACTAATGATATGATCGATATTAACTTATTCAAAAACCACTCTTCAATATGAGATTTCCACTTAAAAGTTTAAAAAACCGCGACACATGTTTCGCTATACAGTATCACCTTCAGGCATCACAATATTCGGAGTATTGTGACGCCCAAAGTGGAAATCTTACATTGAAGTGTGGATACGTTTTAATGAATTTTCAACAAGTATCGATCAGTTCTACCATATTTTTTATCAATATTATTTGTACCCCCACTCAGTTTCTTGCTATTATATATCACAGATATATAATTATTATATTTCAATATTTCCCGACTCCGAATTTTTCCCATTCAATTTTTTCTATGTTTTGAGAAAAGTTTTCAGTTTTCTAGGATACTGCATAAATGTTCCGAATCGACTCATCAGCATTATTTATTTCCAAAATTTCTTGAACTATTGTATCGATGAAACAAATACCTGATTTTTCTTCATCAAATTAGAGACTTTCATTTGTTGAAAAATCTCTAATAGATGTACCATAGATAGGCGTACCAGAAATAGATTATTTTTCATCGACAGGTGACAGAATTTTTCAAAAAAATCGTGGAAAATATTTTTTCGTAAGCAACCATCGAAGCAACTTCGAGACTATGGTCTAACAATAGAAATGTCATCAATAATATTATTCTGAATATTTAAATAGGATGGCGACCGTTGAATATGATTTTGATTGTCAAGTTGGCGGGAATTCGGTTAAAATATTGAAGAAAATCAATTTCTAAATTGTCGACGTTTCGAAACTTCATTGTTTAATCTTCACGACTATGAAGTAAAAGTATAAAAATTCACAAAGCAGTTCTGTTAGAAACAAAATAAATTATATAATATAACAATCGTTAAAAAATAGTAAACGTTTCGAATGAGTACTTACATTTAGGGCGGCTTAATGAGTTGAAGGGTGAAGTGAATAATTCCGACATAAAATATAAATAAGTACAGACGTTGAAAGACTTTGACACAGACACGAAATGATTGAAATAACAAAACATAGAACAAAATACGTTAACAAAAGTCGGATATTGAAAACTTACACACCTCATATTTCAATCTAATAGAAAAAATCAAACAATAACTACCTTTGGAATCATTAACCGACTGCTTTTTCCAAATACAATTTTCATTTCTTTCATGGGCTTTTTTTGAATTATAAAGAACGATTTACAGACAGTTCAAATTGTTAATCCCTTCAATACAATTAAGCTTTTGTATCTGTTGTATCCGTTATCAGCTGTCGCTCCCCTACGAACGAAAACTCAAAAGTCGAAATTTGTACGAGCTAAAGACTATCAGGAACCGGCTGGACTCCAGCCACTTCCTTGACTAAAGAGTCGGCAATGCGATTACGCTGGACTGAGAATTATAGGAGCCAGTGGCACCTACGGCCTTATGAATTCGACAATTGCGTAACTAGCTAAACGTCACACCCATGCTCAATCCCTAACGAGATGGGATGGAATCAAAGGATGCAGTTTTGCCAGGATCACCCTGGACAACCCTGGGAAGCTGGCGCCGAAGAAATATCTGGCGATAACCAGGAAAAATCTACGCTTAATAGTAGGATTTCTGGCTGGCCACTGTCAACTAAGGAAATACCTCCACAATATAGGGCTAGTGGACTCACCTCTATTCAGGATGTGTGAACAGGAAGATTAAACTGTCAGGCATGTTCTATGTGGATGTTCGAAGTTATCGTCAATAAGAGAGTGTGTTCGGCGAGTCTTGACCTACACCTGCCGATATAAAGGAGATGTCTCCCAGAGACTTGTCCACCTTCCTGGAAAGGACAGAATGGACGATGACCTAGGAAGACAACTCTTTGAGAGGATGTACAATGGGTCACATGTGGCCTAAGTGCTGTGGGTCCACAGTCACCCTCCTCCCTACCTTACAGATACAGACAGGAAGTGAATATCGATCGTCCGGCCTCACGGCTTGAACCACCGGTTCACACAGCGGTCTATTGAGTGAGTGTTCGATTCGATACCAAAAAATCAAATATTAACGACTTTGTTTCCATTTTAAATAATAGATGTCTATCAATGAAATTCAAGTATGAGTCAGAAAATAAGGGACAACTACCATTTCTTGACGTTTTGGTAATGAGGAGCCAATATGGAGGGTTAGAATACGATATATTTAGAAAAGAAACAAGCACGTACAGGTATA
>WOGO01018929.1:0-11532 GCA_015342085.1 Leptinotarsa defecta | reverse complement strand
AAATCCTGTACCGTGCATACACACACACACACACACACACACACACACACATCAACCAAATGTAATTACGTCATTATGTCACACACACACACACACACACACACAAAATTTCATATGAAAAAGATTCTGAACGATCCATGCACCAGATACTTGAAGGTCACATCGCCTTGACTTCACTAAACAACAAAAAAAGCAATTAATACATTATAGTAGTAGGGGGAGGCTTAGAACCGGCTCAAATCTCCTACTGATGGTCAGTTTTGTAGCGAGTAATAATATTGTTATCAAAACGTTTGAGAAGGGTCATCACCAGTATGAAGTCCTTTTCTTCGACAGGAAACCCTAAAGTTTTGAGTGATGCTAAGTTTTCCGAGAATCTATCCAACAAGTTTTGAAGAGTACCTGGAATTTCAGAATAAATTTTTGAAATATTTTCATTGTCTGCCCAATGACTTTGTGCTCGCAGTCGAACACTTGAATAACGCGAAACTTTTGAATCATATGTCTGGTTTTGATTTTATGCGCTAAGCAGTACTGTTCTGAGAAAGAGGAGGTCCCCGTAGGAAAGAAATTACATAACTGAATTTCTCTATGTACCTCAAGCAATTATGAACCAAAACATCGAATTGATCAATGAAAGTCAAGATCAGAACCTTTCATTTGTCAGCAAGTCGGCCACCATATTGTTGTGATGTTTATTGAAATCAGTAAAAATTGTTCGAATATCTGCACCCCTAACCTCAAAAAATGAACGAACTGATTTGTCGGCTTTTGTCTATTCCGTCAGAGAATTGAGTATATGCATATCACTTAATGAAGTATTACAATGAGTTTTATATTTTCTCAGCTTGTCCATTTCTAATTTAACTGAGGTTAATAGCATGGAAAAATCTATTTATTCTTTCTTCAATTGAAACTGGTTTTCGAAACGGTTCGATTTTTTGTATTTTGAAAATTAAAAAAAAAACTGAACTTTGTACCGACAATTCGCGCCTGACGAATGGTGGATGCGCCGATGTTCAGTTCAATTCTCCTCACTTCCCTATGCCCTGCTGTCTGAAACTGAATAATGACTGCCTGTTAGCAAAAATTGAAACAACAGGCACCGAAGCGTTGGGTAACCTTTAGATATTGGAAAATTAACTAATGATTACTTGAGATGATAAAAAAATTGAATTGTATCGTATTGTATTGTGTTTGTTAGCTCAGAAATTGATTTCGAAAAATGAACTGTTGGAAAATATTTTAAGTTGGGGTGATATCCGTTATTTCCAAAAGTAATGGCGAAAGAGAAAACAATGGTAAACATTATGTCAAGAACGAGAACATTTAGGGACTAACTGTGATTCCTTGTGGTCATCCGCGTAAAGAATAGCGTTGGAAAGGTACCTTTCTGAGGAGTGTATTCGGGAGGCTCCGATGAAGGCAATCTCCGCTCTTGATAAAGACATTAAAAAAATAAAATACTTTCGATGTAAAACAAATGTCACTACTATATCTGAATTATACAGTTAACTAAAAGCTCCAATTTCAAATAAACAAAAATCCAATTTAGTATACAAAATTTCCTGTATGGATTGTTTTAAAACATATATAGGACAAACATCTAGACCTCTAAGTAGTCGCATCACTTTCCATAAGAGCGACTGTAGACGAAATGTTAATTCTTGTGCATTAACAGAACATGTTAATTCGGAGGATCATAAAATGAATTTTGGAAATCCAAATATTTTAGATAGAGAAACCAATGCAACTAAAAGAATATTTTTGGAAATAATACATATCAATAATGAACAACATTCAATGAATAAACGAACTGATATTGATAGTCTTAGCAAAATTTACACGTATCTACTGAAATATGATAAAGAAAATAAAAGATCTAGTAATTCGAGTATCATTCAGAATTTTCCCACTTGACATTGTCAACCAAAATTTTTATCAACTGTCATTATTTAATGTTTTTCTATCTGTTTTTGAACCATTTTATATTTTATTCTCACGTTAGTAAGTTCTCCATATTTATATATTTTTTTACAAGATATGTAATCTTATTATTGTATTTGTCCTGACGAAGGTGTGAAATATACCGAAAGCTTGACATATAACAAAAACATCTGAATTTGAATTTTCAGGGTGGTGTTCGTAACAATATATATATTTCATCATATCGATGTCATCTTGTAGATGTTTGGGTAACTTTTCTCAAACATATGCAATCTCATGTGCAACACATGCAGGTATCACTTCCTTGGACATATTTGCAAGCAACACTTCATCCATTTTTTTCAAGGTACCATATTTTGAAAACATCTTACGTGAAAACCCCATTCCCTTGATAGCCCTCCGATTCAGTTTTGGTGTTGTATCCATTTCTATTTGGAAAACTGTAAGCACAAGTGACCACAGAGAACTGTATTAAATTTCTGCTGAAGATCATAGTTATATTTGATTTTTACATCCGAACATTTTCGAAAGAATCGAGTCAATTCCAATGATGAGAATAGATCTCCAGAACTATCTAAATATGCAAATTCTTTCCCACATTTTTTATATGCCACCCAGTGTGTTCCTGGTCCACTCATTTCATCTAAATTGACAAAAGCTGTCTCGTTTTGTCTTGGATCTGAAGAGGGGTAATCTGTCACGCATAAAAACACTACGAAAATGTGGAATTTTCATTTTTTGTGCATAATAACTGAGATAGATATCAGTGAGAGGCCTCTGAGGTAGTGGATCAATTATTTTTTTGTTTTGTTTGTGGGTTTGTAAAGTTTTAAATATAGTCCTAAACCTTTAAGGTACGGTTTGAGATATATTACACTTCCGCGTTTGCCCAATGCTACAGCCTCCAAGGTTTTATTATGGCGATTGGCTTCCATTTAATCCACTCTGCTGCCTTTTGCTGAATTCACGGCCTTGGTAATACCACCAGCGGCACCCGTCAAACTCCATAGTGCGGATAGCCCAGCAAAAATTGGTATCAATGGCAAAAGTCCACCGATTTTGGGAACAAGAATTATGCGTGGTGTACAGATTTCCTTCATTCCACCGGCAGCTTTGAGGTATTTACATGCTGCCTGCAATGATGATAGCTTTTTTATTCGTCACAAATTGATCTCCGCCAGCTTTTTTAAATACATTTCGCACTTTATGGACTATCCCAGCAGCAAATGCAACTTTTCTAATTCTATTTTTCTTCGTTTGTTTCCTCTCACTTTTTTTTTATTGATGCTACAACCCATGCCCATATGTATTTTTGCTTTCATAATGTTGGTGACAAGTAATGCAGCTACTCTTTTCGTCAATACTGGCGTCCTTTGATTCAACCCTATCCCAAGCGCTGTATTCAAGTTCTTTTTCAAAATTGGATGGATGCTTCCAATATTGAATATCGTATTTTTTGCATTCAATATCTAGTTTATTGATTCCATGATCGATGCGAGCTAAACGTTGTTTCAATTTTGTACCCTGTCCATAGTTTCGATAACCTCCGGGTATATGTAATTCGAAAGGAAGTTCGTTTATTGAATCATTAACAAAACCACAACCTCTTTTAATTACGATCACTTTCTATACGTCCATATCGTTTGATGGTACACATTGAAATGAATAAGCTAATAACATTTATATAGTCACCAACCATGGCGCGATGCGCATTGTAAAACAGAAAGAAAAGTTTGCTGTAGACGCTTCAGATGAGAAATTTGGGTGTGGATTGAATGGACATTCATGGAGTATTCAGACATTGTCCACTACTTCCATCATCAGTCCGAGGACTTATTATAGGCCTTTCAAATTGTGGAAAGACGAATGCAATGATATCGCTATTAACACATACACAAGGACTGAGATTTAGAAATGTGTATCTCTATTCGAAATCACTCAGTCAACCTAAATATCAGTACTTGCGAAATGTTTTGGAACCTATAAAAGGATTAGGTTTTTATACATTCAGCAATAATGCAGAAATAGTGGAACCCTCCGATGCTAAGCCTAATTCTGTTTTCATTTTCGATGATGTGATATGTGAAAAGCAGGATATTATTAGATCATATTTCTGTATGGGACGTCATAAGGATGTTGATTGTTTTTATCTCGCACAGACATATTCACGGGTACCCAAACAATTAGTGCGTGACAATACCAATTTCATCATAATGTTCAAACAAGATGAGACGAATTTACACCATATTTATTCAGATCATGTATCACCCGATGTAACATTCAAACAATTCCAGTTGATGTGTGGCTGGCTTCTTCAGAGATTTATTCATCTTGATGGTGAACCAGCACGACTGGGTGAGGAAGCCAGCCACTCATGTCGCGAAACGTTGGGATAAAATTCCAAATCACGACGGCCTTCAAACCGGAATGAAGATCGTATTAATGAAAATTTCGACCGCGAAAGCCTTAACCACTTTATCAGATATTAGGCTGTTTTAAAAGATTTGTGCGTTTTATTGTCATGTGTTTTGTAGCCCCATATCTCAATAAATATTCATTATACTGTTTTATGGTATATAATGGCTGATTTTTTTGCCTATTTTCAGCTAATTACTATATGATGTCGTTAGGCGATTTTCAGCCAATTTTTCTCTACAAATGAACTAAAACAACAATTCTTTCAGGCCAGTCTCAACTCCCTACACAGTAGGTTAATGGACTGACACTTATCAGCCAGTCTTCAAGTATGCCCCCTTACTATATGTGAAGTGCTTTTCCTTATACGAGGAATTGAGCGAGTCAGATATGCAGTTGGTTACCTCGATCACGGGCAGATGGGCCTGGTTCAAGGAATGATACTCCGAGAGAAATTCGACTTTCACACGCTTTAGATTAGCTTCACCTGTATGTATGTATGTATGTATGTATGTTTGTTTGTTTGTTTGTATGTTTGTTTGTAACTCTCAAGCTCGGGATTTGTATTGACAGAATTATCGGCATTATTACGCGGGAAGATGGCGCTGTACGTAACTATCAATTATTGCTTGATCTGTTTGCGGACGGATGGCGCTGTACGCAACTATCAATTATTGCTTGAGCTATTCGCGGGCAGATGCCGTTATACGTAACCTCCTTGATAGGTTGTTCAAAAGAAAATCAAAATAAAAAACATATTTTAAGAATTATAAGTGTTAGCGAAATTTTGTACTACAGATGAAATTTTTAAATATTTTCAATTACCCGTGATTCAGTACAGAAAAAAGTTTTGAATGAAATGGAAGATACATTTTAAAATCTAATTCGATCATTCGAAAGCAAACCAGAATATGGATTTCAACAATGAAAACTTCATCGTAAATTGTACATCTAAAAAATTCAGTTACTTAAATATTTCAAAAAATCGAAAAATTAGAATTAAGGTGCTTGACTTACATATCAAATCAAAAGATTGATTTGAAAAATCAATGAAAAAATTTTAGTCCATTAATATTTTGAATGAAATTTCAAATCAAAACATCAAGATTGAATTGTTTTTTGAAATTATTACTGCAAATTTTCTCGTCACTTCGAAACAAATTTTACAATTGTCCCCCCTCTGTTGAAGAGATACTCCATCTCAGTATTACTATAGAATTTAAGACCTCAAACTGTATTATGTTGTTTGAGAGGAATTTTACATTCGTGCACCGTCTGTTAAAGATTTATAATACTGGTGACTAGAGTTTGAAATAAAATTTTTGACAACAAATCGGACTAAAAAGTGAAAAATGAATATAGTTTAAAAAAAAAACTAAAAAATACGCTTTTATAGCATATGACACTAAAAAGTAATAAATATAGTTTAAAAAACTAAAAAACACGCCTTTAAAGAACATCGAACTAAAAAAATTATAAATATTTTTTTGAATAAGCATAAAACAAAAGATCGAAAAATACTAGTATTATTGTGAAAAAAGTGTGGACGATAGATACACACAAAATATAGCAGAAAAACACGCACGCTTTGTTCACAATAATACTGGTATTTTTCGATCTTTATCGTTTTATGCTTATTTAAAAAAAATAATTTTTTAGTTCGATGTTCTTTAAAAGCGTGTTTTTTAGTTTTTTTGAACTATATTTATTATTTGGCCAATTCTTTAAAGAAAGCGTCTGCGAACAGCAGCTGCTTACTTTAGATAGTTGGGCTTGTCATTTTCTGACAACTAGATCGTAAGTGATTACCAGAATTCGATTTTTCCGTTTTAGTGTTTTTTTTTTAGAAAAAAATATCATTCGTGAAAGAATATTAATTTTATTCGAAACATTTGTGATGACTACGTCTGCAATAAAGTATCAAAATAGATTTCGTTCAAAAGAAAACTGTTACTATAAAAGTAATGAATTATGCAATGAGTGATCTTCACTATTACTTCAATTCGTGTCGGTTAGAAGAGGTTCGGATACAAAATGTACAATATACCTCGAAAGAAGAAAATAAATAAATGAGGTCGTTTTGCAACTAACAAAAATATTGTCATTGAAGTATTATTTGCTGAGAATATTGAAGAGTGCAAAATTTTTTCAACTTTTCCCGAAAGCTCAAGTTATTTTATTTTTTTTTTATTATTTGTATAATAAAGGTATTTTGTTTTAATTATTTTGATATTTCTACTTTCATATTTGTTCGCATTCAATTGGATAATAGGTCATAAACCAATTTATTGAAATTCCTGGTACTGTTATCAAACTTAATATTTTCTTTAGCTTTCACATTTCCAAGTATGTTTCGATTTGAAAGAACGAAATTAACATATCTAGTAAAGTTCAGCAGAACTTTTCCCAATTCCATATTTGAAATTCCCCACATGTTTTCATTCTCTGTAAATGTACCTGCAGAAAAATATTAACAAAGGAAGTATCTAAGTTAATCACGTCAATAGAACAGAAATCAGATTAAAATCAAAAGTGTTCGGAATTTCTTCCACTTTCGAATTGAAAATGATTAAAATTATAATAAATATTTTGGATCAATTTAGTTTTAACATCCACCTTTGAATATGAATATGACATTTGGCATTTGCCAAGCGTGTTTTCAGAAGTATGAAAAAGTTCTACAATTGAGTTTTTCCACCAGGAATAATATTGTGGAATATTGAATGAAGTACAGAAAAGAATCTAATGTTGGTATTATAAATACCAGTTTCTATTTGTATCAAGAAAGTAATCAGTTTTATACTCCGTTATTTATAATAATTGCAATTTTTCTTTCATTGGTAGTATGAAATTTTGAAATATAAGACAATAAAATTCAAAATAACTTGTTAGGCAGAGCTCCTTTACGCTGGAACACGATGTGAAAAAAACTACCTTTTTTTAACCCACTTTTCCTACGGTCTTATCGGTTACTGAGAAAGCATTATTGATATTATTCTAACTACGAATAACGACTAATAATGTGGCAAAAATTTCTGAAATAGGATCACTATTACTTCAATATGTTTCGGTTAGAAGAGGTTCGGGTACAGAAACAATAAAAATGTATACTTTTCGTTCAACAGCACAATACTTGTATCGTGAAAATTGCCAGTGGCTCATATGCTAATATAAATGAAATAGATATAGAAAGAGATTGAGAATAAAGTGATTTTTCTAATAATTAATAACTAGAAAACTACATCAACTTAAATTTTGGTCAATTTATCACCAGAATTCCAATACTTGATAAAAATTCATAAAATTAGTTTCATTCTGAGATTTTCGCCAAACAATTAGCTGTTATTTGGATAGACTACACATTTTTCCAAGATATACTGGAATAATATATTTCGATTCAACACTTGACAGATGACATGTGTAACTGGTTTTTAAAAATGTTGTATTTTTACATCCCTTCTATCTCTACGGATACTTACATAATGACAGTCAATGACACAATAATCTACGATGCTTAATGAAACGTAGATTATATTCTTCTCTTTCCTCTCCAAAGCTTTCACTATATATTTCAAACAATTGTTACGTTTGAAAGAAAAAAATGGACTTGCAGGCCATACCATCAATTGGCTGAGAATAACCGTAAATAATTTTAAAAGGTTTGCAGCATTATGTTTCCTTTTCAATTCATCGAAAAGTTGATGATGCTCCATCGTTTCAAATTCTCCTGCCATTTCTTCCGACCGTTATATTTCAATTTCAACTTCAAATTTGGGGAACACACAGATCACTGCTATGTAGCAATAACTTTAGAAATAATCTAATTGATAACTATGTGCTGACTCTTAAATACATTCCGAAGTATTGAGAAGAAGAAATCTTGTGTGCTCCACTCTATTTAGACAATGTTTGAGCGTGTCATTTCCTAGAATTCGTGCGGAACAGAATCGTATTCGACCTGATGTCTTTAAAGTTTTCGAATACTTTATTGAAAACTGTGAATATAAGAAGAGTGGCAATTCGGAGTTATTCCATTATAACATGGTTATGAAAAAAGTTGAAAATGTAAAAAAATTACACGAGTCAATTATTCTGAAAATTGAATAATTTACTCACGTACTATTCTAAAACGTCAGAACCGGAATTAGTATACGACTGAATAAGTAGATTGAAATTATTTCACGTCGACAAACAGAGCAAAATGTTGAACTACGGTGCAGCGGTGTGAATTTTGAAAAAAAAATTAGGGACTAATCAATATGTTACTGTGAATAAACCGATAGCTAGGCAAATGCTGGTTTATTTCACTTCCTCTGAGATATTTAAAGTACATACATTTCAAATAAGTATAACGGGTTATCCTCTACATCTTCCCCTTTTTCAAAAGTATGTACCAATAATAATTTACAACAAATTAACATATACTATTGTGCAACTAAAACTAAACCAAATGATTTTACTTTTGCCTAACAAAAAATACTAAAACACCTTCCTTTATTTACATTTTTGAACTGATTTTATAATTCTTCCTCTTCTACTCTGGAATGGATATAGAATAGAATAGAAACCTCCTGTTTCTTTCTATAACTGATCCATTATCCAACCTAACTTTATATGACCTATGTCTAACCTTATCTATAACTTCTACCGGTTGCCATTAAGAATTAGTACCCTAAATCATTATTTTTGTATCCTCAACTCTGGTAAACTTTTTTGGGTTGTTTTATTATAATAGTACCTTTGTACTTCCTGACGATTATTCAATTTGTTTTAATTTGTTCTATGTTTTTTAAACTTGATTTCAATATACTGTCTTCCATGGGAATTATGCCTCTTAATTTTCTCGACATTAAAAGTTGTGTTGGTGAACCAATTATTTTCCAAAGTATTTCTATAGTGTAACAGGGCTTTTCTCCTTTTTTTGTAACTTAACGCAAAAATGCTCGGACAGGTCAGTTTTGCTTTTGAGGGGGGGACATTTTAGATGTATTTTTCTACCTGTGCCTTCATAATATCTACATGTTTGAGTGAAATACAACAAATTAGGTATCATTGGAAAGATAATTTCGTGCCCTTTCAAATGATATATCACTCGACCCCACTTTCCATTTGAAATTTTAGGGTTGTTACTCACCCTAGCTAGGGGTTGAAGGCACATGTGGAAAAATACATCTAAAATGTTCCCCCCTCAAAAGCAAAATTTTCTTGTCCGAGCATTTTTGCGTTAAGTTACAAAATAAGGAGAAAAGCAAGGTGCATACTTTTCATTGGACCACTCTGTATATGGCATTCTGCATTTGAGGATATCAAAACCTTTCGTCGAGATACCGTAATTTTGTTCTGGTAATGGGAAAGTGTTGTCAATAAATTGCTTGTTCGTAATTTTTTGACAGAAAACAACACCGTAATCATGCTTGAGCCAGCGTATTCCCAGATTTGGTTCCCTGTGGTTTTTTTCTCACTCCAAAATTGAAAAGACCCGTGAAATGACGATGTTTCGCGACAATTGAAAGATTCAAGAGACCCATGAGAAGGTGATGACCTTTCGCGACGATTTACCAAAAAGTGCATATCAGAACTTCTTCGAGGATTGGTAAAACCGCTGACACATGTATATTATATCTGAGGGGAACTAATTCGAAGGGGGCAAAATGAAAATTGATAAAGTAATAAATGTTTTTCCAGACAATCGAAAACTCATTTCATTTTTTGAACAGACCTCAATAAATTTCCTTCAGAAATTCTCCACAATTCAGTTTTTTCAAACAATTATTTCTTGAATTCGGGAAGCTTTCATATCAAGTTTCATATTGAATCTTGACGTTGCTTTTTCCGATGTGGAAAATGAATCGCTATAACGTAGAAAAAGCCATTATACAATCTTTCCGTAATCGGAATTCCGTGACAGGAATTATTGCGGAATCCGCCAAAGAACGAGTTGAACACATTTCAGTTTCAGGAACTAATTACCATGAAGATATATACGTGCATACCGTAGTGAAGTATTATCAGAGGTACGAATGAATGCGAAACGTGAGAAAACGTATTGTTTAAATAAGTGAAAACCAAGATAAGCCCTGCGATGGAAATGAAAACTCAGTGAATTTGCAATATCGCCCACTTCTAACATTGGCGTGCTTCCAATTGGGATAGATTAGATCTATTTTGTTGCCGTCAAAGTTCTGAGAACACTCACGGGCAGAGTTCAATCACAATGATACAGTCACAATCTCTAATTAACTCTTCTACGAAGTTTCTTGTTTAATGAGTGTTGAAACTGAATAAATTAATAAAACATCAGGCTAATCTCTGATAACGTCTGAATGTTGTTTGTCAAAAGAAGGATAATAAAGAAAAATTAATTTCACTGAATCATGCTTTGAAAACTTCACAACAAATGTTTGTAATGGAATGAAATGAACATTTGCGTATTCACAACTTTGTTTTCTGATTGTTCCAGACGTTACTTGATGAAGATTCATAGTGATTTCATAAATTATGGTAGCTTTTTCGTAGTCAATGACATACTGCAAGTTAATTCTGTTATGAGATAGCGTGAACACAGTAATACCCACACACAGTAATACTGTACCTAACCCAAAATTACTACCCAAGAATACATAAAAAGGCAATAGAGATTAAAAAGCATAGGTATAATTTCAATAGAAAAGAAAAGATAATGAATAATAATAAAAGCTGGCCACCTGTCTTTAGAGTTACAATGAACAGGTAATACAATATTATAGTAGTTAACGTGTCGGATACAATAGGAACAAGAACCAGAACTTGGGTATTGCGACCATTAACACATCACTTTTGGAAATTTATACCGCAGCAGTAGTCGAAACGTCAGGCATGAAAACCTGCAGAACACGGCAAGAAAATCCGGAAAATAGCCTTCATGCAGTTATCTTCGGCCGTGAAAGTTTACATTATTTAAGAATCTTAGATAGTTATTGCAATATAATAATACTGAAGAAGTGAAATTTGTAGCAAGAACATCGAACAGGCTGCGGAACATCGAGAGCTTTATTCTCGAAGCACATCGAATTGAAAGTGATCTTGGTTATGTCACAATTGAATTATGGCTGCCAGCGTTACTTTCTTTAGGACATGGTTTGCAACACTACCCCGAATAAAACTCCAAGACCCATGTATGGAGTCAGTCCC
>WOGO01018750.1:0-10199 GCA_015342085.1 Leptinotarsa defecta | reverse complement strand
AAATAATAATCTCAGTATAAGAATTAATTGTTAATTTTATAATATAGGTACTTACTAATTATTCTGAAATTCAATAAAGCTCTTTAAACTAATGGTGGTTAATTTTCTCTGTATGGTCGCCTGAGGGTTCGTGTCGCAAATTCCACGCTTGTGTAAAAAAGTCGATTTCACGCACTTGTTACACAATATACTATTATACACTTCATGAACATATTAAAATGGTAGGTTTGTACTTCTCACATGGAAAATATATTGTCCGTTTTCAACCAGAATCGTACGGGAAGATATGTAAGATAAATATTTATTGGAATTGTTACATAAATTCATGGAATCTGTAACGTTATTAATAGACATCTCATTTCAAGAATAGTCCATAACGAAGGCATTAATGTTGCAGTTCTAGGCCTTGCCTTGCCTTGAAGGAAAATACTCGGTCATTGAGTAAGTTGTCCTAAGCGTCAGGAGTGAGTCGTACAAATGTCTACAAGTGGATATACATGGACTAGTGATTGTGACAAAGGGACTAATATAACGTTCTACGTTGAACCGCCTATTAATCAATATAAATGTCGAAATGCCTAATACTGCTGAAGATCTGGTGGTTTCACTGCAAAGGTGGCAATATACAAGATAATGTTCAATAAATAATCAGTGCCTTACAAAATATGGATGAAAGAACACAATTTTCAACTATCAACCGCAAAATGTGAAGTGATGTGTTTGAAATGGGGTAGACTTGTACATTTATTTAATACAACAGAGGCAACCAAGAAATTCAAACAAAAGTGAACTCGTATACTTGGGAATACTTATAACGCCTAATATGAAGTAGAATTAAAACAGGTATAAATATGGTTGAAACTTTTTGAAAAGTGTGATGGGGAGCTGTTGATGTCATTTAATGGTCTTGTTACATTTCATTTAGATTAGTCTTTCTCAAAGTTGGCGATAACGCCCCCTTTTGGGCGCTGGAGGCCTATAGGGGGCAGTAAAGGGCACAGAGAAGATTGAAGGGCGTTGAAGCGTTTTAGGGGGGCGATGACTAATTTAAAAATGTTTTTTTACTTTTAACACAGACTGTACCGTTCATTTAAGCTTAACGCGCGTTTCCTCATGTAACGCCATCTAGGGGACTAGACAGTAACTGTTTCCTGTACGATAGTTGTCAAACTGCACAATAGATGGCGGTAAGCTTTAATGCGAAGCGAGAAGTTTCTAGTCTCCATTCTCGAAAGTACTAGGTCCGCCCTCTGCCTCATATAAAAGCGTGCGCGCGCGCCATCCACCAGTAATGTCAATCTAGGATATTACGAAAACAAGTAAATTTAGTTAGCGACTAGCTAGGTGAAGTGCTGTACGTCCATTGATGAATACTGTGAGTGGTGTCATAACAAGTTTTTGATACTCGATTCTTTACTTCGGCATTTTTTAAGACAAAATTATGTCGGAAGAAAGAAAGAAGAAACGGCAGTATAGCGCAGAATGTATAAAATATGGATATATTGAAAATCACACAAATCCATTTTCGCCTATGTGCCTTCTTTGTCAAAAACATTTTCGAATGAAGCGATGAAACCCTCAAGGCTACAAGATCATTTGAATAAAATGCATTCAGATTAAAAAGACAGAAGTCTTTTTAATCTGAATGCAGCGGCTTCTAAGCAAGACGACGACGGACTCCGAGCTTCCAACAATATCTTCTTGATGATTGCTCAAACCGGTAAACCTGACACTATTGGTGTTAGATTTAGAATGTATGTTTTTATCATTCCCTCTATATATAGATTTGCTATTTAGTTTATGTGATGTCTGATAATTGAAGTAATGACTGCGATTGTGATTCTTAAGATGTAAGTAAAGTAAAAAAAATTGGGGGGCGCTAGAAAATAATTAATTCTCGAAGTGGGCAATAGACAAAATAAGTTTGAGAACCTCTGATTTAGATTATGCGTTGAGTCTTTACAAAGTCTGTTAAAAAAATAAGGTGAATTTTCATTTTTCCAACAAAATATTTATTTATTCATCAATTTCTATTTTGTCTACTTCAAAGTAGTCCCTCTCAGATACACTTGTGCCAGTGTGCCTCGAAGCAGTTCTGATATGCACTTTTTATGTCTTCGAGCTCTCTCGGCGATTTGGTTTTTATCTTCTCAATCGACGCAAAACGTCTTCCTTTCATGGGTCTCTTCAATTATGGGAACAGGAAAAAGTTAGCAAAATCCTACATTTAATCGAACTTGGTGTGCTTTTTTATTATTGGCTCTCATAGGCTCTTTCATTGGGACGATTGGACTTTGGTTTCAATGTCATACCCATGATTCGTAACCAGTCATAACCCTTTTAAGCAAATCTGGATCGCCATTGACGTCATTCAACAATGGAGAATGTTCCTCAATTTGGGTTACTACAGCAAATGCAAGTTTGAACAAAATAAAGTTGAGTTTAATTAATGAGTTTTTCAAATTCACTTCGAAATGTATTCAAATTGATGTTTCAAATGTTGGGTTTTAATTTTTAAAAGGATTTGTTTCTAATTCACATATTTATAAATCAACAATTAAGGCAAAATATAAATTATAGTTCAATACCACCTCCACAAGCCACATAAACAACAGTTGTTTTGTTATTTATTTATATAGNCAACAATTAAGGCAAAATATAAATTATAGTTCAATACCACCTCCACAAGCCACATAAACAACAGTTGTTTTGTTATTTATTTATAGAGGAAGATAGGTTAGATGCACAAAATGTCATATGTCACAGAATGTCTCGGAACTCGGAACATAAGTAAATAGAATAGCACGCCTCTGAAATATGTCATCTTTGTTTGTCTCATACAGGTAACAGATTCATTGTCCTTGATTAGCTGTAACCGATGTTGCCAAATGGTGAAATAGAAACGAATGCCTTTAAATGTTGAATGCATTATTTCATTCCTCTTTTTTAAGTATTCAAATATTTTTTTTAAAGGAAAAGGTTGAAATGATAATTTTAAAATGCGTTGTTTTAGAGATCTTTTATGAAAACTACTTGATTTTCGCCAGGAGGAACATTCCCCATTCCTGAGCGATGTTCATGCGACGAATTGTTTGGTCAAAATTCAGCAATTTTGAAACAAAAATTTACGAAAAAATTGCATGGCATGAGCCAACCAAATAGCGATATTCTCAGCAACTTTCTTCATAACAATTTTCTTCACTTTATCAATATTTTCATCGATTGTTGTTGACACAGAGTACAACCACCGTATGCCACTGTCAACAACATTTGAAGGGTTTTTTAGCACTTGATTCCATATTTTACACAGAATTTGATGCAAATTCTTTAATCCTTTTTTTTTCGATAGCAGAAAATCGCCAAACACGCAAAACACTTCTAACTTTTATGCCTTTCACCAACAAACTAAACAAGAATATATATGAAGCAAAAATACAATATATAAAGAAATGATGATATGGGATTTGTTGGGTAACAGGATCAAAAGTATTTCAGAAAAACAATTATTTTCTCATCAACGTTTCGAATTTAATTAATTAAATTAATTAAACACAAAACTTCATAACTGTTGTCGTTTTTTCAATGTTGTGAGAAGTAATAATAAAATTAATCACCGAAAAGGAGTTTTTTCATGTTAAAATTTTGACCAAATTTGAAAATCATCAGACCTGTTAGATACATATGAGAAATTAAAAATACTGTGGCCAACAAATATTTAGATCCAACACAATACAATGACATGAAGCAAACAAATGGCTTTATCTATAATTTTGATAAGGTAGTATCTGTTTTAATTGTTGTAAGAATCGGAATAGAAAAAGGAAATTATTTGGGTATTTTTCTGAATAAGTCGAAATTTGCAGTATTGAGGCCATCGATTTCCCTTCTAGTGTAGATATCAAACAAGTGATTGAAGTTTCCTTCATTCTGCTTGCTTCTTTTACAAAGTTTCAAAATACCAAAACCCCCCTATTTGTACAATAAGATGATATTTCACTCTGATGTACAAAAGTTTGCTTTTGCTTGCACACAGAATTTTACAGACATTCATTTTCCTTTCACATTACCAAATCTAGGAATGAAATACCACCAAAGTTGAAAGAACTCTCGTTATCGACTTTCTGGACGCCTAGCATAAGATTTTTCGATAGATAGTATGTTCTATTTTTATTTTTTGAATTCTGTTCATTTTTCCCACTCTTCATCTCCAGTTCAATCTGAGAATTATTAATTAGTTCGATCTGAGGATTATAAATTTAGCATTAACAATGTATAAAAAACCCTAATTAATGAAGCATCAACAAATTCACTAAGACGATCCATATAAAAGAACAAACAAGAAGATAAAACGTTCAGTTTGAGTATATCCATGAAGATGATAGCAGTCTGGTATCGAAAGTGCTCGCATATAATAATTAGAAGTTAACAAAGCTTCAAATCCTTTTTCTAAACAAGTATTAATATTAAAACTAATATTTATCTTCAGATTGAACTGAGATTTATTAATTTAGTGATAGAAATGTTTATATTCCTTGTAACGTAGGTGTATTTAAAAGTAATCAATTTTTTTTTGTGTTTGTTCTGATTTGTCATTTGGTAATCTGTTTTGGGTTAGGTGGAAGAACAGATGGCAGTCCGCACCTTCCGGTGCCGACTGCCTTACTGAATCTCGCCCAATTACTTTTTTTTCGTTCACATGTATGAATATAACTGAAAATTAATAAAAAGCCTTCATTATTATTATTATACACTCAACACTAAAATATCTGTGGCCTTCTAGTCTAGTCTATGTTCAAAATAAAAAAATATTGAAAAAAACTATAACTATTGAAAAAAAAACAATTATATGACCGTTTCTTTCGCAAAGTAAACTTCGAGAATTTACCTACTTGAAAATTGTTCTCAAACGCCAAATGAGTGTACTCCTCCTGAGTTTCATCTAAAATTATAGACGCATCACAAAAGAAACTAAAGATTCAGTAGTTTATACTGATATGCTTGGACTTGATATGTCAGTTGATCCTGACATTACTTAAAATATTTTGACTAATACTAATAGCATGTTTCTAACTCCGGTAACGGAAAATGAAATAATCAAATATATCTCTTTAAAAAATAGTAGTTCACCAGATATTGATGGAATCAAAACTGATATCATAAAAAACTCATCCACATATTCTCACACCTCTAGTACATATATTCAATTTCATATTCCAAATGAACATTGTGCCACTGCGATTGAAATCATCTGTTGTATCGCTCATACACAAATCTGGGGATAAAACTAATGTATGTAATTACAGGCCCATTAGTGTTATCAATAGTTTGGAAAATATTTGAGAAATATTTGGAAGAGTGGTTAATACACTTTCTAGACTCAAACAATATCATCCACCAACAGCAGTTTGGATTTAGAAATGGTTAATCTACTTCTGATGCAATGTGCTCGGTCCTAACAGACGTAACTGAAAAGTTATAAGCTAATAAGAAATATATCGCATTGTTTCTTGATGTAGCGAAAGCATTTGATAGTGTGAATCACAAAAATCTCCATATACTGGAATGTTATGGAGTACAAGGAACAGTATTAAATGTCTTTCTCAGTTATCTCTCAGATAGAACACTAATAGTTAAACTGAATAACACCATGAGTGATCCAAGAACAATGAAAATAGGAGTTTCTCGTGACACCGTACTTGGACTTACTCTCTTTTTAACATACATTAACGCATTCTTATCCTCATCAACAAATGCAAAAGTAATATTATATGCGGATGATACCGTCATGCTGTTTAATGGCAATACTTGAACTGAAATAAATGATCTTCTACAAAGAGATATGGAAATTACCAAAAGCTGGTTGGATAAGTACCAATTAACCCTGAATGTCAAGAAACCACACTACATTGCATTCTCTACAACAGAAGCTAATAGACCAACCTTCAGTTATATAAAAATTAATAACATCAAAGAGGAAATTACAGAGGTGAAAGAAATCAAGTGTTATGTTTTACCTGTAATATCTAGGTTTAATCCGGTCTCGAAGAACGAAATATTGAAATTCAATGTCAATCAAAAAGGTTTTTTTTTATTCTATTGCTTTTAGTTACAACAACTAAACATCAAATTGAATATTACTATATATAGGGTAAAAAAACAGGGTAAACAAATGATATTGAATATAAATACTGAACATCTTCATAATAAAGATCTAGGTGACATAAGATCTCTACATTTTCATAGCCTATGTATACATGCTTACAAATACAAGCAACATCAAGCCATCCTTCATATGACTATAGAACTAGAAGTGCTACAAATCATCACTTAAGAATTCCCAACTGCGACAAAAATATACTTCACAGATTTTTAATATATACTTCAACTAAAGCATCTACCTTCTTCCTTCCAGTTTAAACAATTTAAAAAAACTGGGTGTTCCTTCAAAAAAATATGTTCTCCATAATTATCACACTTTTAAAAAATACTGAATAAATAAATTATTGCAACATTTATCATTTTCAGTGACATATGCATATAAAGTTATCACTATGTATTAATACTAATCTTAAGCCATTTTATTATTAAAGATAAGACTAATTTGAAATCTGCATATATAATATAATAGAGTTGCACAATACAAGTGTTAAATCACTTAGGTGATTGAACAATACTCTATCATTGTTTCATTAAGGTATTCAGATAATTTTTATATTTTGTACTAATATTATATTATATTATATTTATAGTATGATTGACATCTAAACATATACTACTCACACTGTTTATGTATATAATGAAAAATATAGGCCCCAATATAGAACCTTTTGGTACTCCTGGTTCAATTTGTTTTATATCCGACCTCACCCCTTTTACCAATGTAATTTGTAAGCGATTTTGCAGTTTAAAAAGTGGTACTTGGTTATCAATTGTATCGAAGGCCAACTAAGATAATAAAATACCACTTACGAATTACAGTGTGTGTGTAGATTTTCGTTTCTAAAATCCGTGTTAACTTTTTGAAAGTAACTAGAATATTTCAAAGAAATGCATGATCCTTTTAAAATAAGATGCGTCAAATAACAGATATTTGACTGTGTACTGATACATATCTAAAATTCCTAATTTTAGAAATTGCTTTTCATTATATCAATTGTTTCATATGGTGTTGTTAGTGACTGAAAGAAACTGATATTTGTTTTGGATATTTTCATATCATAATTAGAGTTTACTTCAATTTTGAAAAGTTCTATAAAATGATTGTTTTTGTTGCTATTGTCAGTCGCTTTAGTTGTTAGCTGATCATTTTCATCGAGCGAATCCACGTGAAAATGTGTATTACTATCACATTCCCCTTCGTTTATAACTTTCCAGCTCTCTTTTATCAATTTAATATTCTCCGATATTTTTTTTTTGTTTCTCGAGTAATTTTATTTTACCAAGATATATTTTTCAGAATTCTCTATACTGCCCTGTATATTTCGTATCGTTAATTTTCTTGTCAACTGTCCATTTCTTTTCATTAATATCATTCCCAACCTTAATTATTGGAAAAGCAATATTATATGATATGGGAACGTATTATAAAATTGTTCAAATTTCTCTTCAAAAGTTGTAGGTCTAAAAAAAACCAACTTTCGCGAGATATTAACGTCAGAAACGTTTGCATATTATAATCATTATAACTTCTGCCATGAAAATAATCTTTTTTTTTTTGTCTAAAAAGCACAACTGATTAATATGATCAGGTATAAACCAACTTGAACGTCTATTTCAGCGCCTGTGAGATTTGAAAATATATTATCAATAAGAACCACTTGTTATTCTGGAGGGCTTAGTAATTTGATGGTTTATGTTATATTCTTTCAATAAATCAGGCAAAAGTGTTTTATTTGTTACTTTTTCCAAAAAATCAATATTCACATCACCACATAATACATAGAGGTTTTCACATTTATAAATTCCATGCATCAATACCTCCAAATTATGTAAATAAGTATTGAAATTACTATGAGGTGTTATATATACAGACAAAGTATAAATCAACTTTTTAATTTTGGAAATATCAATTTTAAGCAAGCTTCAAATGTTTGCTCAATGCATTTATTTATTGAATCAAGTTCAATTTTGGTGAAATTGATGGACACGTCTGATGGTGTCTTATTTTCCAATAATACCTTGAATGTTAATGTTAATTTCAAATAATCGAATTTTTAAATATTCATCTTTTTTAACGTTTCCTGGTGCGAGTTCTCATTAGAAGTTCTTATAAAAAAAGTTGCTGGTTGATTTTCACATTGTACTTTATTATTATCATTTCGAGTAGTGATCATGAATTACTACAAAATAAACAAGTCATCAGTCACACATAGTTTATGGCCTACTAAATATAGGATAACCAGTTTTTGAAAGAAGAAGATATTCGTCATGGTCATAGGAAACTTTTCCAAAATGTTATCAGAAACAGAAAAATAATGAACATAACTGGTATTCTGGTATTCGAAAGAGATATTATTCATCACACTTAAAAGAAAGTTTTTCATAAAATACAATAATGGTACCAGAAACACAAAATTATTATCATTATCTCGGCAGGCAATTTATGACCTACAAAATATGAAATACCCTGTGGACAATAGAAAAGGATCATAAATCATGAAAAAGTGTTTTACAATGCAAGAAAAAATATCAGAAACGCAAAAAATGTCATCAGATTTTCATTCACTATCATCATTATTTCCACATGTAGTTCATGACCTACAAAATATCGGAAAACTTGTTTAAAAAAGACGAATATTACTTTCTTTCATTCTCAATACAAGAAGAAATGCCAGTAACATGAAAATATGATCTTCAATATAGATATATAGAAATAAATTGCAACTTTATAATTAGTTTTGTTTATAAGGATAAACCATTCTATTCTATTTAATTATTTAAAAGTGTGATTGAAATCCCAGTGAATAATTTTAGCGGTCCTAGTTGTAAGAAGGATTTTGCAAATTTTCACAAGGCTGTCATGAAAAATATAAAAATCGAGTATCCGAGAAAAGTCATAATAAATAAAAATATTTTGTTGATGTGTAAATAAATGTTTGAAAACTACCTCAAATACATTATTGTCCAATATCCTAAGCCGCATTTTATTGCACAAACTTAATACAAGAATACTAGAGCAATCTAAAATGTATGTCTATGAAAGCAAAGTCCTTTTATAGATATCAGATTATCTATTTATAATCCTAATATCAGATCACATCTAGTAGTGAATAACATCATCCTTAAAAAGTGACAATTACAGACTGTTCTGATAAGAACTTAAATACATATACCTAAGGTATAGGTTAGGTTAGGTCTAAATTGAGTGTGTCTATTCTACCCACCACCGGAACCCTCAAGGGTTTATTGTGGCTGGCACTTATTCACACTCGACCAAATAAACCCAGCTTCTTAACAGAGCTGATTAGTTTGTATCTATCTGTCAAATCTAAAATTAGTTCTGGATGAAGTGGTAAAAATAAAATTATTTTATCAAATCACGAACACTACAATCCCGATTGTTCTCATTATTGTGTGAAGATTATGGCAGTAAACATAAAACACGGATGTTCCATACAGAAGTGCCATGGCTATCTAGGGGTGAAACTTTAACCAGAATATTTGAACTTAGAGATAAGTTACAAATGTTTCTTTCAGATACTTCTTTTAATTTGACAGACCATTGGTATGATAAAACTTGGTTGTTCCTATTGTCTTTTATGGCAGATATCTTTAAAAAACTGAACTAATTAAATTCATCACATTGTTTCAGGCCAAAAGAAAATTAGATTTTTGGATTATTTGCGTTGGTAAGAGAGAAATAGAAAGCAATACGTCACTCAATGAGCTTTTTAGCGTTAACGACTCAGAAATGTTTCAGGATGATGTATTTGAAGAATTGGTCCAATATCTCATTTCGATGCGCACATCTTTTATGAAGTGTTTTTCCGAAGAACAGAATACAAAAATGAAACTAAATTCAACGATTCATAATCGTTTCTTACCCAACTTGCAAAAGCACGAAAATATATAAAGTCAAAGAGATATAATAATAATAATAATAAATGGGCTTTATTCATTGACATACATTGTTTATAAAGAAGAAGTAAATACAAAAATCAATGAAAGGGCGAAGTTCAGCCGAGGCTGTTTTACAACTT
>WOGO01018542.1:0-11737 GCA_015342085.1 Leptinotarsa defecta | reverse complement strand
AATATTTTGCATCGCAGTCCTTACATTTAATTTCGTAAATTCCAGACTTTTCCGAATTCTCGACTTTGTCCTTTGGATTTCCTGAAAGGCTCTGTAGTGTATGACACCTGTTTCAAACGGTTTGGTGTAATATTCAGTAATATTTATTACTACACCAAAAGTTCCAAACAGTGCATAACAAGTATATCATTCAATAGTACACATAAATAGACAATCTTGCCATAATTCAAACTTTTTTCTATCTCTTACCTTCCAGGAGATCATCGTGCATATATGTGAATTTAAATAACTTTCAGAAGGGTACAGTACCAAACCATGACCGTGCTAGGACCGTATCAGGCAAGAAAAATAACATGACACGGTCTACCTTGCCACTGTGATGGATCAACCGTGTTCTAAGCCCGTAAGCAACATGTATATTGACCGTATCATACGGGTATGATGACCGTTAGATACCCGTATGACAACTGTAATGTGAAGTATTGTATGTTATTCCGGCTTACTCATCTGTGTAGTGTGAACGTATAGAAAAGTTTACCACGAAGAACGAATATGGCTATGAGATTATCTACATTTCAATGGAATGTATTATTGAATAAAATTGAAAATGATTTACAACCCGTTTATACACCGTTTAGCTGTTGGAGAGCTACGGTTTAGCAAAGTCAAGTACCATGCACGTTGCGTATCAGCACCGGCAAAATATTCTCGACTCGAATACTGTCATGGCAAGTGACAGCTACGCTGTCGTATGTCGTATAAATCGTATGAATTTTTTTAGCATGTGCCGGTACGTTTACGGTCATGGTTTGGTACGGTATAGGGGGCAGATACCTTAAATCAGTTATTATATAGTCTGTGTGCCTCGTGGAGGGTAACATGATTTAAATTTGAACTTGATTTCTTGTTTCTTTTAGCTAGCGTTAATTGAATATGCTCGACGTACAGACGACATACAAGACATAAGTCAGATTAGAGAATTTGCAAAAAAAACCTTTTTCTGATAGTTTTCAATGGATACCTTAAAAAATAAGAAACTCGGGAGCTTCTGTAACGATCGAGAAATGTTTTCAGTCGAATTAGGTGCAAGTCATTGATTGTATTTATCAACGTCATTGATTTCGACACTTCGGTTACATTTCATAATTAACCTATTACACCGTTGTTGCATTATGAGGAATGATTCGGAACGTGAAGCGTGCAGGCACAGGCAATATGTGAAAATCATCACTTCCGACGCATGTTTGACCTTTTGTTTGTTCAAGCGGAAACACCAGCGAGCGTCACGCATTGAGGAATACGAAACAAGGTGTATAATTGACAAAAGGTATAAACGGACTGTACGACTGTTATAGTAATTTCATTTATTTTGCTCTTGATGGTCAAGGTATTGAAAACAATTTATTGTTCTGCAATTCTTGTTCTGCATAGTGGTTCGTTTCTTTCATCTGAAAAAAAACAGTACCTACTTGGTTTTTTGTTTTTTTTCAGGAGAAAACACAAGCACTACAGGAAAATTCTTAAGGCGCTCTTAGAGCGGTGCCTGTGCGAAAGTAGTGATTCACGTTGGATTTGAATTGCTGGAGATTAAATCCAAGGCCGTAGCCAGAGGGGATCAAGGGGATTGATCCCCCCCGAAAGTTATACAAGCAACAGATTGAGTTAATGGCCATGTTACGATTGCACATGGCTGATATAAACCTCTAAGTAGGAATGGGTCAACTGAGGCTGAGCCTGTGGCGAGAAGCGCTCACTGCGCAACCTGTGCTGCAGGCAACCAGTGATGCAATTGTACCCAGGTTTGTGTTTAATAAACCCTACAAAATACAAATAAAACAGAACACAGAGTCAGATGCTACAAATGCAATACGCATATATACAGACGGGTCAAAATCCAAAGAAGGCTTAGGAGTGTACTCCAGATTACTAAGCCTAAGGATCAAGTGGGGAATAGGAAAAAATACCAGCGTGGTTCAAACAGAACTGGCTGGTATCTCGATTGCCACAAAAGAAATAACCAGGAAAGGAATTTCTGGCAAAAAATAACAATTTGCACTGATAGCAGACAAGCCCTATTAGCCTAGAACAGATGTGTTACCTCAGGCCTAGTACTAGAGTGCCACCCAGACTTAGCCAAAACCTCGGTAAATAATAACATTATCTTGAGGTAGATTAAAGGGCACGGCAGGACTCTTTAGCCAAAGGAAGCGGCTGAATTAAGAATTTTAGGACCCAGTAGCATCTACGGCCTGATGACTTCCACAATTGCGGAACTAGCCAAACGTTACACCCATGCTCAATCCCTAAAGAGGTGGGATGAAATCAGTAGATGCAATCTTGCCAGGATCACCCTGGGCAGCTGGCGCCGAAGAAATATCTAGACCAGGAAAAATCTACGCTTAATAGTAGGATTTCTGACTGGCCACCGTCAACTGAGAAAACACCTCCATAATGTGGGGCAATAAAAAGTGAGCATGTAATTTGCGTCTGTTATATATAGTCAACCTTCCCGCTTTCCTTCAGCTTATGAGAAATTATTTCTCTCCTCCTAATGTGATACATCTTATCATCTGTTTCTCATGTCAGTAATAAATGTGCTGGAAAATATCACTCTCACAAATTCACAATTGAATAACCCAGAACACAAAACACCCAAAACATGTTTTACAATCAGTTATATGTTATCCATTTGAGTAATGAAATCATCAAAAAAATTCTTCCCTATATATAAGGTTAACAAGTAACATTTGGCATAATATTTATAAGCTTTACATGGACTATCAAACTACTTCAAATCTATACCAGCACATACATTTTCTGGAAAATATAAGGAAATTGTTTTTCTGGGCTATCAACGATTATATATTATTGAATTTATTGATTTATGCAGTCGGAATTTTCATCACCTCATCATTTTCAAATTGCAGTATTGCAATTCAAAGTAGTGTAATTCTCTACGGCTATGGGTTGCACTTGTGTTAGTTGGTTACTTTCAGACGATATCCTCAATTTCAAAATAGACAGTCCAACGGAACAGAAAAGTGTACTTTATCAATTGTTTGCACTGGGCACCATTAACTAGCTCACAAATATATAAATGACCTTCAGTTTCCTCCCTTGCATTCTGAATATTAGACACCTGGTGATTTTTTCCTGTGAATTATCTACAGTAGTTGACTGCATCTCGTAGACTATTCATTTAAACCATCATCATATAAAAAATCCAGTGGAGCCAAATCAGTGAATCTGGGTGGCCATTCTGTAGAACCTCTCCATCCAGTCCATCAACCCTGAAACTTATCGAGAAACTGCCACACTAGTACTATGCCCTGAGGAGCCTCGTCTAGTTGGAAAACTACCCAATTTTTCAATAGAGGATACAACTGAATGGCGTTGTTAATGCTTAATTTAAAATTAACTTACACCAAAATTCCCCTTCAATTAGGCAGATTTTGGTGTAAGTATATCCTTTTTAAATTGTTGGAGAAGTTCAATCATCTTTTGTAGACAATGTTAATGTTCTTTTTCTGGTTCACTGACTGTAATTTACAAATAATTACAGCTACCGGACTGAGTCATGTCCGGTGGAAGAAATCATATCTTCATTAAGTTTGGGTCGGTGTATGACGAAGAAAGTATTAGGAAAAAAGCAATAGAAATTTGTGTTTGCAATTTGAATGTTTAAGGCTCGAATAATTTCACAGACTGATAAAAGATTTCTACACATCTTTTGGAGGAGGGGCTTCTCACTGGCCATGACTCAGTCCGGAAGCTGTACTAACGAAATCTGGAATAAAAATGTATATTTGTAAGTAGACAGCTATACCCTTTTAATAATTAACAAATCAACATCACAGAAATTAATTTTTTATATTCCATTTTTTCTGAAAACTTTATGTTGAACGCCGATGACAAGATATCAGAGATCTTCAAAATGACACTCTACTATTATTTTTGACATGAGGGTAACACACTATTCTGTTTAAAAAATCACAGACTTCAAACAGATTTTTTTCAAAATAGATAAATGGAGATGTAAAACCAAAGCATGGATTCTACTAATAAATGCGCCATGCAGAAAATTCATAACAATTTTGTAAAAAAAAAAAAAAAAATTAAAATTAAAAAAAAAAACNTAATAAATGCGCCATGCAGAATATTCTTAACAATTTTGAAAAAAAAAAAAAACAAATTATAGTTAAACAAATAAACTATGAAAAACTCTAAAAGAAAACAAAACACCAATAAAAAATTCATCAAACTCATTATCATGTATGAAACCTTCATTTAAGAGAAATATTGTTAACTAATAACAGCTCCATCTCGTAAACAATTTCTCAAGCGGGGAAGAAAAAATTTTAGTGTCATGTAGCGATCTCAACAATTTTAGACAATCATTTTAATTTATGGTCATTCTCTAAAGTGTGTTGACACTACATTTTTCTGTTCTCCGAAATCTGACATGTGTGTTCAGTGTCTATTTTGCGAAGTGAGACCTATAACAGATTGTTTGGTGAATTTAATTACAGCGTCACCTCTCGCAAGGAAGTCACCAGCTTCATTACCTTCAGACAGGAATCCAGAATAGAGGAGGTATTGGAATGCAAATATAAATAAGAGTCACTTTAGATTGTTGCCCATTTTTCTTCTGTGGTAATTCTGCCCCAGTAAAATATATCTTATATTATTGCTCAAAATAGATCAACATTAAGGTAACATTTTGAATGTAAATGCATACAAGTACAGATGTGAACTAAAAAAAGGTTCCAAAATAACACCTCCGAAATCTACATTCTAAAATTTATTATTACAATTATCAACTAAATAGTACTCACTAGAAGAATAGTCCATATTCTCTTAGAATTTAGTAAAAAAGTAACTTTACGAAAGCAGTTGGGAGTAATGTTCTTGCCAATATGATACGTTTATACATTACTAAATAATAAATATACTTATCACATCCAAAGAAAAATAATAGTTTTTCGCTAGCAATCTACCAAAAAATCAATAATTGCGCCAAAAAGAGCATAGTCAGAAAAAATATGCTGGCCATTTGAATTTTCTCAATTGAAATTTGATGATGATCTAATCAACTCAAAAAATATAAATGCAGAGTGCATAAACAACCAGTTGAAATTCTGTGACTCTAAAAAAAGAAAGTGGGGGTTATTTCTGTATAATCTGTTTCTGTATTTAATCTTTTTCCCGTTAGTCAGCTGTCACCCCCATACGAACGACAACTCTAAGAAATTAAGAAACTTGTGCGAGCTAAGGACTAAAGAGGTATTACCTTTTAAAGTGTGATTCCTAACACATTTGAAATCAATCCAAGTACTATAAGACAGAAAATGAACTGATCAATATATTATTTTGTTTTGTCTCTTTGGAAAGAAACAACAAATTAGCAGAATTTTGTGAAGTTCCGCATCCTGACTTAAGATTAGTAATGAAGGTTCAAATGAGTGTGACTAAATGTTTCGACAATTTTTGATTTTTTGTTTGATTGCATTTTTTCCAGTGTACCCCACTACATCTATAGAAATCCCTGCTTCAAAAATATACATGCTGTTTCCAAATAGGCAAAACCTTCAGTGTTGAATCATTACAAAAAAGAATGTGAATCGTCAAGATGTATAAAGTCTTTCTAGTTCAGAAACATCCTGTATTAAATATTGGTTTCCATTTCCAAGTGTTTCCAGATACCTGAAATTATAGTAACAATGGTAACTCTTTCAAGTACCAACTCAAGACTACAACAAGTTTTCGAGGAGTATATTTTTACAGCAAATTTTATTTAACCTACTTACAACTAAACCAGGTAGTACAAACAAACTTAGGGTATATATGAACATTGAAGATGGGACAAAAATGATAATGGGTCCATGAAAAAATAATTGCCATTCTTGGCAAAGGGGAGTGACACAAGAGGAAGTAATGAGATGTAAAGGAATCACGTAGCATATCGCTTGGTCCACAATCGTGCAATACGATCGTGTTCTTCACGGTTCTGCAGGTATTGGGTGGCTATGCTTCCAACCAGTGGATCGGCTATAAAATAAAAAATATATATGAGTACTCAGATATCTGAATTGAGTCAACTATTGACTTAATCATATAATCATTTATATGGGTATATAAAAAGAGAATAAACTAGGACCATTACAGATTCCTAAGGAGCACCATCGTTGAAGAAAATCAGAATTGTATTTATTGTTAACCAATTTGATGATACATCGTATTATCATCGATTGCCAGCAAAAGATTTTATCGATTCTGAAGCAATACTCCATACAGTACAGGGACGATTAAAAAATGCATAAACAAAATACACAAACTATTATATACTATTCTATTCCTCTACACAAGTCAGAAAGGAAGTAAATTCCATTTCGTGATCATAAATTTAAACATCAAATTAAAAATGGCTGTCTGATGTCTCGCATGATGGAAATTACTTTGACGTATTTCAAACATCTTTGTAAGTATCATGTCTCAACTAAATTTCCATATTTGATGGATTGTTTTTCAATGGGAAAAGTAAATTTTCGGTGTTAGCAGAAAATCCCAAAAAAATAATCGCATAAGTTTCAAATAATTTCGAATGAATCATACCATTTCTTTTCCTACAAATATTGTACAAAATTATTCATATCATAAATATGAAATTAAAGTTTTAGTTCTTGCTGTTTATCACACAACAAACAATAGTGTAATATTGCTGAAGAATTATCTATTATGGAGTAGAATTAGTAACAACAGTGTGGACTCCCTGACCAAGAAAAAATGATAGCCAACTCATTATCTTAACAGTTCATTGCATGAGTCACAAACTCTGCCTCTGCAGGAGTCACGAAACTCATATGAATAAAGAAGTTGATAACACTATAATTATCACACACATTCTTCCAAAACATCTATATGAATGGAACAATGATGCAATTAGATTCTACATATATACAATACTATGAAAATGTTAAATAATGGTTTGAAGTTTCATACTCATACTTTATAATATAAAACTGGGATTCTCCTAAAACATCACTTTTTGAGTTATGCGGGAAACCGCAGACACGTGTTTCTGGCTATTGACCTCATCAGCGTGGTGCAGCCAAGTGTAAAGATGGGCAACACTTGTTTGCCAAAAGCAGGAAACAACACATACGCACGGAGTCAACAACAGGAACCAAACGCACATTTGTGGTTCCAGTTAGAAGACCTAGAATTCCCAGGCTACATCTAACATGTCATTAAGCATTAAACTCAAACCTTTTCTGACAGAACAAATATTTTATAGTATAGAAGAGTTTCTCAACTTTTGAAATGTATTTTAGTTTCTCAACTTTTAAAATGTGTTTCGTTTTTTTTCAATATTGATCCTTAAAATTTTGACTTACTAATTTTAATTATAACTTTAATTTCACTAAAATGCATATTTACATCCCATTTTTCTCTTTGATCTTTGTTGATTGAATATTTATGTATTTTTTTGTGAAGAATAAATTGATTTTGATATTGATTTTTGGGAATACCCTAAAATTTTCTTCATAAATAATGCATTAGAAAAATGCACTGAAATATCCATCAGATAACTCTGAATAAAACAAAATTGATTTTTTTTATTTAATCAGGAGAATTTCATGAGCCAAGCAATCAAAGCTTTAGAAGAGTTCAAAAATGATGCTATAGTGGAAAGTACTCATCGGGGTATTTTAAATCTGAAAATATATGAAAGATACTTTTACTTTATAAATACATTTCCCAACACTAATGCAGATATAAACATACATCCTCGTTCAACACAAAAAGGTATTCTTTCGAATGAACCCTCCAATGCATGGTTCATAGTTGAAACTTGGAAAGATATTACAGTTCACTTAGAGAGATATCACAAAGGGATATTCATACACCATAATTTCACTTTTTAGTTTTCACTTTAAGAGAGACGTTTCATTTCTGTTAACTTTGTACATACTTTTTATTATATTAATCTTCATTTTGTGTCAAATGACTTTCATGATTTATTATATTATTCGAAACGGCAAAAAGAGGAAGAGCCAGACAGTTCCAATTCAGAAGCCGTTCATGCTACCACTAATTAGTCATCATATAAAATCGCTAAATTAGTTACTAAGCTCTTTGCCAACATTCGCAGCAGGCATGTGTTCACAACAAGCGACTCCAACACCCTCAGTCTGTGCTCAGAGGAAAGACACTGAAAAAATTCGAGTCCAGTTTTCTTCTTTTCAAACAGTTCACATTCACCATCACTTTTTTTTTCATTAAAAGCTAAATTATTCATTGTTGCTCCTTTCGAGTCGCGAATATCAGCTGCCCTTTTTTTACATTATGTAATTTATATATACCTACACTCCCCTCTCTTTTCTAAAAAGTAACTTAATCTTTATTAAAACCAACATTTTTTTCTCACGAGGAAGAAAAACATCATATTCAGAATATTTCAACCAGTGACAAAAAATTTATTTTATGCAAATTTGTTTTCGCAACTTCTTGTTATTGTCTTTAAATTAATTGGTACTCTTTCGCTAAAATGGCAACTTGACTACCAGCTGATATTTGCAAAGATGCCGTTTATCGAAAAATTAGAAGTTCAAGAAGAATTTCATGATGCGTTTTATACTGTCATGATTTTTTTGGAAGGGGTGAACCACTACACAATTCCATTCTGATTGGTAACACTATATGTCACTATTCCTAATTTCTATGATTGAAATTATGATGTATAAATTAAAAGGTCTTAAATGTTGTTAAGTCATAGTCAAAGACTATAATGGAGGAAAAAACACTACTTTAACTTCAATAGAAATTCAAAATTATTAAATTGGGTCATTCATACACCATTATTGAAGAAAGAGTGCTGTTGGCGTAAATTTATACATGATTTTAACAAGTTTCCTCTCATGATAATATTGACTTGGGACTGACTAGTTATTAAAAGGATTTGAAATGGTATTGGAACTCCAAATAGGTAATGTTACTTAAACTCCACATATAATATCAGAAAGCCAACATAACAAAGAACAGTCACTTAACAAATATATGGACTACACTTTCTTTTAAAAAAACTACTTTCCTGTAGTACTTTCGTTAAAGAAAAACTGAAAGTGTGGTAAATAAAGTTCCCACTGATATACATTGTTACAGTTTTCTTGAAGTCATAAAAGTGTTATTTAAATAAATGTGTTTTACCTCTTATTGGGAGGAATAAAAAGTAACACTGATAAGAAATTACTGTTATCAATATGCACATAAATGTGCAGATTCCATTCTTTTATCAGTAGAACATCAAAAACTTCCAAAAGTAAAAACTTCTCACCTGGATTACAGTCAGTCAGCAGGGAACAAATTGACAATAAAACTTTAGAAATTGTTAAAGCTGGAGACCAGTTGTCCTTCAAAATATCTAAACAAATTACTCCTTGGCTATTAATATTGCAGTGGTAGATCCTAGTGCGGAAGGTCACCTTTGGAGGCTTGAAGGGATACTCCGGAGAGAAATGAATGTCGAGGAAAAACACACCTCCTTCATAAACAGATCCAGGTGGACCCAGGATGGTAGAAACCCATTCATAAAAATTTTCCCCTTTAGGCCCAGCACTACAATTTGGCGGTGGATCCAGTGTAATTTCTGCCAGCTCCTTTTGAATCCTTTTTGCTGAGGTGCCAAGTGCTTTAGACATTTTGGGGTTTGGTTTACTCTCCTTGGCTTCTTTCTGATCGCCCACAGCCGCTTGTCCCCCTCTGCCTCGGCCCGATCCACTGGAACCAGCGGATGACATTTTCTGTCTGAAGAAAAAAACAATTCAAATCCTTTGTCCAAACAAACACTGTGGCTAGCTGTTTAGCTTGTCAAAAATGTAGATATGTAATGAAAAATCAACTACTTGATTCAGTTTCATAGAAATATAAAACTTCTAAGCAGAAATTTTTCAAAATGAGACCCTATTCAAAACTGAAATTGATTCTTGTCACGGGTCGGCCATTTTGGTATCTGACCAGTCATAATTTTTATTTTCGACATAAATGACCAAATAACTTCGAAATTGAGCCCCGTTAAAACGATTGAACGAACGAAGAACCAATATAATTGACTGACAAACGAGTATAGGATACAAATATCATATAAAACTTTCGTCTCAAGTTTTTTGTTGATTTGTAATGAAATGAAACAAGCATTCAATCAATAAATTAATCCAAGCCAGAACCATAGTCGACAGGAATGAAAATGCTGAAATAAACTCACCAGATTATAATCTTTTTATTTTAAATCGAAAACAAATTACACTCCCTTTTCACAAATCTTGGCTCATGGCGTACTTGCAACTTGCAATGCAACTTGCAGGGAAACCTCTCAAGGATCAGGGCAACCAACGAAACATACCAAAATAATATGCATGTATTTTTGAGCCGTGACTATGAATCCGCCAAAGGTAAATTAAACCCGCGGATATAATCAGTTATAGGTCAGTTTATATAATCAATGGCAATATCTTTCTACGATTTGAATGAGAACAACGAAATTGGACATTTGGATTCACCAAAAACTGATTGTATGTTTCATCCTGGGGACAAAATGAAATTTCTATTGTAAAATACTTTTCCCGCGCTAGAACTGGAGTATTGTTTTTCAACGGTGTATCGCTAACCAAGTTAGCATCATCAGGAGCCCTGAACTCTTCAATAAACATACATGGGAGGGATGTTGAGGTCGATCAATGACTTCATTCGCCCGCTAGAAGGTACTACAGGATCTTTGGAAAAATGGAGAGCCTTTGTGAATTTTCTCCAGAACATCAATCATTACAATTTATATGAAAAAATTGTATACATGCATGTTTTGGAGAAGCGGCACAAACACCTGCCAAAAATCCGATAACCACAATTGGAACAACTTCTTTTATGGCAAGCTCCTTTTCCGGCAGTTTTTCTATTAAACCCAAACGTGAGCGAGTGTGAAATTTGATGTACCTGAATACCAATCCTATGTTAATTGACACATAAGCTTAAGACAGGAGGTGTCAGAAAGAAGCACGGCTATTCGAAACTTTGCATATCGAATGTCGAGTCCTCACTAACAACGCGAGAGACGTTTTCCACTGTCCCCCTTTTCGTTGGGGTCGAGAGGGCGCCTCTTGCTCTAGGGTTTCCCCTTCCATAACACCACACTTCCTTGCCCTTTTAAATAGAGATAAATGTACATATTAATTTTAAAATAAAGACCTTCCGTTTTTTTTTGACTTTTGATCTCGAGACTGGCACGCCAGCAACCTAGGTTCAAATCACACGACTAGTTTTTTTCAAAAAACTCAATTTTTTTAACTATTTGCAGTTGAATAAAATAATAAAAATATAAAATATTATTGTAGGTTGCATTGATCATGGGAATTATGGAAGCTTGTCATGCAAATGAACTGCACATCTTGGATCAGCTATTCCTTATGCCGAACACCAAAACGAAAGTTGACGATAACAGAGTTTTTCATCATATTTGTATTGAATATATCAAGCTGCGACCGAGTAATGTATTAAAAGAATACTTTTTTCCAAATTATTAGAAAGGTAAATGCACCAATCAAAGAATTGGAACTGATACCACGTTAGCTTGCCAAGTTTGTAAGTCAGCGTTGGCGGTTCAACCAATCTTTGAAACCGACAACTGCGTTAGCAGAAATTTGGAAATCTTTTCTGGAATGCCATCGGAAAATGAATCCACATGTTT
>WOGO01018456.1:0-10993 GCA_015342085.1 Leptinotarsa defecta | reverse complement strand
GAACATGTTCAGAGATGGGCTATTTTTAATTGCATTAGGTAATTTGTTGAACCGATCAAAACCCTTGAAAAACAATGAGTTCATATTATTTTTGTTTTTTGTTCTGTTAATATATAAGTTATTATTATTTCGAGTGAAGTGGTGGTGAATATCGTCATATTAACCAATATGATATCCCAGTTTATATGCAGAGTACCTTAAAAACTTATTTTGAACACTTCAAGCATATCCATATCCACATGATATGAAGGGCACCAAATTGTGGAATTGTATACGATTATTGATCTAATAATTGAACAATATATGATTTTTCTTGAAGTGAGAGATAATTTATTTGCAGATCTAAGAATGAAACCTAACGTTTTCAGTGCTTTAGAAGTAATATTTGCAATATGGGGTTTAAATGACATTTTTGGGTCAAGAGTGATTCCTGAATCTCTGATTGTGGTTATTGTTTTCAGTTCTGATTGATTTTATATAGCCGGGTAATGGGATTTTTGTTTAGGAAAATTTTGACATTTGTCTATATTTAATTGCAGTAGATTTATATCACACCAGCAAACAAAGTTAGATAAATCGTACTGTAATAATTCTGTATCAGTTGAGTCATGAATAACTTTAAACATCTTCAGGTCAGCAAACCAAAAAAATTACTATAAAGAATAACACCTTTCAAGTCATTTATAAATAGGTTGAAAAGCAATGGCCCCAAATGGGAACCCTATGATACACCCAATGAAACTGTGATTGAGGAAGATACTGAGTTGCCATATTTTACAAATTGTACTCTGCAGGCTAAATAATTTTCAATCCATTTCAGAATGTTTTCTTGAATACCTGAAGCGTTTAGTTTATGCAACAACAAATTATAATATTTGAAACTGACATCAAACTAAATTTATCAGAATATTTGATCTTGACCATAGGAAATCGGGCTGAAACGTATTTGCCAACAATGACACTCGCATCTGTTTATCTTTACAAACTATTGATATATACCTTCACTAACGAAGGAAAACTGAATAAGAATAGCGAGTACCACAAATATGATAACAGAAAAAAATGACTTCCATCTGCAATACGCACTCAGATCACAGCACAAGAGATCAGCTTCATATGCTGGGGCATACCTATTCAAACTGATACCTGAAAATATTAAATTTGAACATGTTTGAACAGATGTTGAAAAATTACTTGATCCCAGGAGCATTTTATCCTTAGATGATTATATCAGTGACCCTGGCTAATCTCACTGTTATGTAATAAGCTTTTAATATGAGTAATTAACTTTTAATCAGCTTTCAATATGTTTCATTTCACGTATTTTATCCTATAAATATGAACTGACGGTATTGTTAATGTTCGCACCTTGTTTGACCTGTCTCATGTTGTAAACAGAATCTGAAGGAATTAATAAATTATCTATGTCTACCTTCCAGCCTAAAAAGTGTAGCATCAATTTTAGTATTTAAAAGGAGAATCAGAGACTATCTTGTAGGTGGCTGTTTTTACAATATTAATGAATATGTTGAATATCCACATTTGCCAATCAACAATTAATATAATGTCCGGCATTACCTATTTCAACTATTATGTATATGTATAAACACTTTTGATTGTTTATATTAAACAAGCACTCTCATGTGTTAAATTTATGCATTTTGTAATGCTGTTGTACTAATATTTATATACATTTCATGTTTTTTACCATTGACGACTCCTATATCATTGTGAAGTGATCAATTCAAGGAATAAAGATATTGTATTGTATTGTATATTTCTAGGATACATAGGCACGAAAGCGAAAACAAGATGTCTCTCCACAATTTGGCGACTGTTTTTGGACCGACCCTGCTACGCCCTGGGTTGAAACCGGACTTGAAGCAGCAAAAAGACCTCCTAGCGGCCGGCACCGTAGACGTAATGGCGCAGGCCGGCATCCTATACTGTTATCTGCAAGATCTCTTGAACAACTCGCAGCGGATATGCAGATGAGGAGATGTGTGATTTCAAGAGAGAGAGTTGTAAGCCAAATTTATTTTATGTAGTATGTCCTGAGTATTTTTTTTTGGATCTCTGTAAGTATTTGTTATCTCAGTTTCCAAGAAAAGGACATGCTTTGTATAACTTGTATACAATACTTGCGTGACTGTAATTATCATTTTTATTATTATAACTGTTTTGTGTGAAATACGACCAGAACGAAGTTCAAAATAGTGTGCGGTTTTTTTATTGCAATTTATAATTGTTCCAATTTGCGCAGAGTGTTTATCCGTTAATTTCTCTTTGTGTTCCTTTGTGTCGCAAATACATGTAGTGATTTCTGGTGCTTCGTAACATTCAACTGAAAATTCAATTCAAATAACTTTCATCATAGTATATATTGATTTAAAGTTTGTTATTTGTATTATAAACTTTGCTCTTTTGAATTGATACAAATTCTAACTTTTTTACCCTTACCTCTCATGGCAAGGGTATAAATCACCCTTCACCTGTACTTGAGGATATCATATGCACCTCTCCAGAGTATGTGTTTGTGGAGTTGCTTCTTCGGACTTTGGTCTGCAGGTGGCGTAGTTGTATATCCTACTGAATCAACTGCGGATAGAGCTTATGACTAGTTGGATTTAATTTTGTTTGTTAGGGATAATCAATTGGTTCACTTCCTCTGAAATGACCCTCGAAGCACTGATGAGAAGCTAATACTCCGAAACCGATCTATTGGTGGTCGCTCCAACGGAATTGAAGTAATTTCAGCTTCTCATATATGGGAAATACTTGCAACCAATCTTTCGAATTGAAGAAGTTGCACAGGTGCCTGATGGATTTATTTCAGTTTTTTGTCTGGCATTGGTTTGATAGAACTGGACCACAGATAGGCTGGTTTCGGTGTACTTGCTCCGCGTCAGTACTGGGAAGGTCATTTCTGACGGAGTGAAATGTCTTACTATCTTGAACAAACAAAATCAATTCCAACAAGTCATACGCTTTATCTGAAGTTGATTCAGTAGACTGTTCACTGCGCCACCTGCAGACATAGTATGGAAACAACTCCACAAACACATATTCCAAGGTGGGAGTCAGAATAATAAACATATTCCAGAGAGGTGCATATGACATGCCCAAGTTCAGGTGAAAAACCCCTTACCCCTTGCCTCTCATGTGTTTGTGGAGTTGTTTCCGGACTTTGTCTGCAGATGGCGCAGTGGGCATCCTACTGATTCAACTGCGGCTAGAGCTTGTGACTGTTTGGTATCTGCCACACATACCTTCAAAATCGTAGGTTCACATGAGAGGCAAGGGTCAGGTTTTTTTGCCTGTACTTGAGCATGTCATATTTACCTCTTAGGAATATATGTTTTATGTCATAATTATTTAACTTTCTTCCTATACAGGTCATGATTCACTACATGCATTTGGCTTTTTTTAATTGTATTATCCCTATTTATTTCACTTGTCTTCCACATTGTATCAAAAACGTTTTGTACTTATCTGGAAAACCAGGGAATAGAAAAGGTACTTTGTACTAAAAATTTATAGAATGCAGCTCAAAGCTGAATCAATCTAGTCACCTACGAAGTATTTGACTTGTGTTAGGCCCAGCCTATTGCAATCAACATTCCTCTTGATTTCCTGAGTACTTAAATTAATTTTTAATCTTTTTGTTTTTCAATTATCGACAAACACTTTGCAGGAAATATATTCGGTCATTTTAAATTTGTTTAGCTCTCGTTCTAAGTGTATCGTTAGATTTTTGTAAAGAGTGTCTTCGAGAATTTTCACAGAGGAACTTGTCAGCTATAATGAAATAGGAATGCTATATAGTACAGCCATATTGTATACTGAAAAAAGAAGCAATAGTTTGACAAAGAATGCAAATTTCTTTATTCATGGAAAAACTCTGTTAAAGTTATTTTCCGAGTTTCTTACTTATGGTCTACATGTGCCAACAATTGTGGCAGACTTAATTCAAAGGGCAGTGAGATGATGGGCATAGTGCTCCAGTATCAGGTCGTAATAGATAAGCTATGCAGTCATGAATCCATGATGGCTGCCTTCGGGAATTCTGAAGTGGAGGTTGGCACTGGATTAGAATCACGTTACTACCATGTTATGGGACACGAATTTCATGAGCTGTCATCTATCACATGAACTTCAGACGTTGGTAGATCTGAAGTTCATCCTAATACGACCTCGTCATGGCGATGATGACAGACTTGACAAATGACAGCTTCAACGTTTCTCTTAACGTTGTGTTCCATGAAGGATAACATACCTTGTATGCCATAGGAACTTCGTGGTAACTTGGTTCCCTTCAATCCCTATCCGTTCTTACGATTGCCCTACTGCAGTAGTTTTGAATCCGTGACTACAGATTGTCTACCCTCTGATTCTGTTAGCATAGATAGAGTATACATAGAAAAGAGTCTGATATGGTAGAGCCATATTCGATATTCGGGAACAAAGCGAAGCCTTAATTTTTTGAATACTTCAGCTATATTTTGTTTCTCTTGTAGATCAAAATTAAGGTTTTAAATCAATAAATCATTATTGATTGTAGTACATATGTATAATACTACAAATAATGCAATAGGCTTTATTCATTTCATGGGACAGTGAATCATCATATAGCTACCATTACCACTGATAGAATGAAATCAGAGCCTGAACTGTGTAATATGTGTTGCGGGACAACTAGAGCACTACGTCCATTGTCTTATCTCTTTTGAGAATGTCTACTGTTAGACGTAAAAACCTGCAGATCGCGGCCAAAAGACCCGGAAAATTCCTTCAACTCGTTAGGTGGACAGTTCTACACAGAGGATTTGAAGTGTGATGAGGGTGTAAAACTAAATCTTTGACGACTTTTACCGAGGGTTTGAAATACAGGGTGGATTGAAAAAACCAGCTTGATTTTAATAATTATGAACACTTTTATGAATGCTCCTCAATGGAATAAATGTTCATCTCAGTACCAACATGTATTTGTTTTTGCAGTAACTCAAGTGTTAAATTCTATGAATAGTTGTAACGTTTGAAATTCAGTGATTATTTTTCCCTAAAACTTTATCTACATGATTTTTCAGATTTTCTACCCAACCCACCTATACCTATAATTTTTTTTCTATATATTTTCAATGACAATTTGGTGGTACTATGACTCCTTTGGGTCATCTTTAATTTAATTTTTTCTACTTGCTCCTTTTAAACTTTCCTCCTTTTGTTTCCTATATAAACACGCAAAATCTGTTTTGTTTGATACAGATACATCACAATTTGTTAATGTTTCCAAAAGCTCTACCAGGTTACCAGTGAATTTTCCTTCTTTTGGACATTTTTTGACCAAGTCAGCTCCTCATGAGTTATTAGTTGTTTCTCAAACAGTAAAATCACACTTGGGGTATACTTTGCAGAAAAATTTGTGTTTTTTACAGGTGATAAGTTTGTACAGGCATTCAAAACGTACTGATGGGATTCTTTAAACTTGGAAGATGCAAAATTATATAAATAATTATATACTGGAAGATGCAAAATTATATAAATAATTATATACTCTTCAGTAGGATTACTTTCAGCAGGAATTTTGATGTTATATTTGTACAAGTTACCACCTGTAACCTGTAATCTTTGGCACAGGTATATCTCAATCTTATGAAACCTGAGAAATAGTTGAAGCACAAAAAATGGCCTATTTGAGCTTATGTCGCAAAAGGTAGGAGCTAGAGAATCAACAAAAATTTTTGAATGAATTTTTCTTAAACACTTTTAGGTTATAATAACTCAAAACTTTCCACGGCCAAGTCATTATTGCTAACCGATAAGAGTCTAAACCAGATTTCTAGATAAAGTGAGAACTCTTCCAAAATATTTTGCGGTAGCTCTTTTAATATGGATATCATTGAATTTGTTGTCATGAAGAAAAGGAATTTGAAACTTTATATGTTTTTTACCACTTCAAGTTTCAATTCTCTTTTCTTCATTATGATTTTCTACCACGTAGTAACGGCTACATCCATCAATTTATAGAATTTATTGTCAGTTTGGAGGAATTATTTTGCTCGAATCAGTGGCATCTCTTATTTTTTATTACATTAGTATTTACGTGTAATGCCTCACTGTTTAATAATGAAAAAGTGTTGATGTTATAGGGAGAGTCGGAAATAATTATTTTTATTTTGAAAGTTTATTAAAGTATCCAAGGCACATATTCCGTCGTTTTGAATAAATTCAGTATTTATTTGTATAGGATCGACCATGTTTTATTCCCTTAAGTAGGTCTGTAAGTATCCTGTAAATGTGTGAATGTATTTAGCATCTATTTATTACATATTGATGTCTTATTCATGGTAAGAACATGCATATATCTACCTATGTTAAAATTATATTTTATATACATTTGTAATTGATTGCAATATACATATTCAAGAACAAGACACTTTGTTTTTCTTACTGCAGTTACAGGTATGTTACCAAAATAATTTTTTATCCTACGAAAGGAATAGTTTCTTTATGTATTCAAGCCAAAATTTCCTAACCTTTTAGACGGCTGATTAATGTCTCTTAGTGACTTTGTCTTTTAATAGTTCAATCTCAGTATTGTAGTTAGATTTTTGAATATTAAAAGCTTTGTTGCTCAGCCTCATGTTGCCACAACTTTGGTATTTTTGAATTCACTATCCAGAATGTTCACTTTATACTTTCTCCAAAAGCAAGCCCTTTTTCCATCACCAGAACTGGAATACTCTTCTCGACGCGCGTTACACCAAGTTGGAATCTTCAGAAAATTAAATGAATGAATTTATAATGGTCTTTATTTATATCTCAAAGGGTTCTGTTAATAGTTCTCATGTCGCAATTTATTGATTCCAGACATATCAAGAATAAAATGAAAATTTGACTAATTTGATTAATAGCTACTGAGAAGGGTGAAAATCCAACAGGAATATTTTGTGATTTAAGTGCTTTTGATTGTGTTCAACACGAACCTCTGCTTGATAAGTTAAATAAATTTGGTATAAAAGGTAAAATTCATGACTGGTTTAGCTCGTATCTGAAAGGACGGAAACAAATTGTAAAAATCTCTCATTGTGGTAAAACATCTCGGTCATCTCCTCAAAGGAATGACATTGGGGTACCTCAAGGCTCCATTCTGGGACCAATACTATTCGTCTTATATATTAATGAGCTACCTCTGATCTTAACTGATGCATTCACTACATTGTATGCAGATGACTCAACGCTACTTTTTACAGGAGAAAACTCTGAAATTCTGAAAACAAAAATTAACACCACAATGCACAACTTTTCAGTCTGGTCTTCTGATATGTCTCTTCTTTTTAATACAAACAAAACAAATTGTGTAACTTTTCATACTCATCAAAACAAAAACGTACCGCCATTAAATATCAACATTAATAACACATGCATTTATAGTACTGAAAGTGTTAAATTTCTTGGAATTTTTTTGGACGAAGACTTATCATTTCGAACTCACTGTCTACAGCTTTCTAAGACACTGAACTCAAAATGTTACCAAATCAGAAATCTTAGATATACATTGAATTTGAATCATCTCCGTTCATTCTATTTTGCAGAAGTTCAATCAAGAATTAACTANGAACTTTTGAAGAATATACACAAAGCTCGTGACGACCATATGCGTGTAGATGAACTACACAATTATGATACTAGACAGAAAGGCAAATATTGCGTTCCCTTCAGACGCTTAAATATTAGCTTAAATTCACCTACTGTACTTGGCTTAAGACTCTATAATCGACTTCCACAAAGATATAGATCCTTTTCAAACCGGAAATTTCTTATTGAAGTGAAAAAGATACTAATTGATCTGTGTCCCTCCCTCCCTAGAAGATTATTATGAATTAGTTTTTTAAAGAACAACTTGTAAACATGTATTATCTCACTATCTATCCCATGTTAATTGTATTTTGTCTGCAATCCTTGTTATGCATGTACATAATTTATTTTATCATTTCACTCACTGTAACTTGTTGTATGTCTATATGTTTTTTGACTTGTCCTACAGGTGTATTTGCTCGAATGGATAAATAAAGAATTGAATTGAATGCCTGGGTTTTTGTCGCATTGAATTGAACCTGGTTACTCTTACTCCAATTCGAAATTACTTCTAGATCCTCATTAAGATATGCAACCTCTTACTGCCGGTGAAGATATGCATCTGTAGCCGATATCCTGGAACCCAAATGGAATGACGACACAAATGTGCTGTCGTCAGCAAAGCAATATATTCGATTCTCGGTTTTTTCAAATAAGTCGTTGATATACAATAAAAAGAGGGTTGGAGACAATATGGATCCCTGGGGAATGCCAGCATTGATAGTAAAAGTATGCGAGAGATATCCATCGACGGCGACGAATGTTCTGTCAGATCTGTGAATATTCTTATATAATGTAATGATCATATGTTCGCCTCGTCAACCAGGATTTTTTTTCATGTCTTATTCAAATTTTTCGTAGAACGCCTCGAAAGTGACATGTGTAGCTCTCAAAAGAGTTATAGGACTCGTTGATCAGCTGTGTATTTAGTGCTGTACCTTGTAGTACACGAGATATTTTTCTGGATACTGCTACCAAATCATTAGCATCATTCATTTTATTGGAACTCACTAGTATTTTTCTTGTTCTATTCTACTTTTTGTGTTGGCAGTAATAGTAATGTTATCCTTAGTGATTTCCAAATGGTCGCCAAATTTAAGAAAAGTCTATATTGCAATTGGTGTGGTCATTTATGTTGATCATATCTGTACATCTGTCATATAGTTTTCAATTAGATACTCTGAAAATTTTACTTTTTTGAAAAGAATTAATTTTTTGTGGTCTTTTCTGAGCCAGTTTCTTTCTTATTCTCCCATTTGTAAGTGTTCCATATTTAGATTTCTACATAATGATGTAATCTGTTTATCTTAGTTGTATTGATGAAGGCTATAAAATGGCCCAAAGAAGTCAAAAAATAAAGAATATTTTTGTAATGTATATAGATATACACTGTGTACGTGAAAATTTCCCCCTCCTGGCTTTTGAGCAGGACAAGATATCAAGGTCAGACAAAATTTACGTAAAATGGAGTTATTTTTAGAACTTTCCAATAATAATAATGTTGCACCACTTTTCGCCAAGAGAGCACAACCAATTTGTTTTAATGGAAAAGGGAGATTTTGTGATACCGCTTTCGATAGGAATCTCAATTCTTTATCCAACACTAATTTATTTTTGGAAATGATATCAACCATTTCCAAATATTCAACAATTTTATATTCGTCTCAAGAATCTGCATACAAATGATGAACATCAAAGTACCAAGAAAAACAGTATTCAAAACTCATTTCGGTTTATTGAAATAACTCACTTGGACATGATATTCCATTTTAATAGTGAAATATTCCAGATGAATAACTTAGATTGATGAGAAACAATTACTCCTTTGTGCCATGGGAGAAATAAACCTTTTGGATTAACTCTTTCCTCCTTTTGTTACTAAAATAACAATTCTTTGGAAAGTGTTTATAGATACTGATTGTTTATCCTTTCTTAGAGAGGTTTCTATTATCATTTAACATGAAGAGGATGAACACCTAACTTTTCTTCCAAATAACATTCTAAAAATTGTTTCAATATTATATCGGTTTTTATCTCAAGTCAAACAAAATTTTGTCATTATTTCGAAAATTGAATTGAAGGTTTTATAAACATACGGAATTTTACAAAAACACTGATTTCACTGAATTATGCATTGTTTATTACTTACTTTGTCTCAAAACCCTCAAAGTTTCTTTCCTTTCTTCTTCAGGTAAGAGTACGTGACCTACAGGACATGGTTCCTCTTCATCTTCCACTTTATCCTGTTTTCTATCCCTAATGTATTTTGGGACAACTCCCCTCTGATATGTTGGTGGTGCTTCAGCTGGTACTTTAGTAAGAAGTTGTTTCACAGCCCTTGGTTTGAAACCTCTCATATTTTCTTTTATAAAATCTTTTTCATCCAGTTCTATAAATCATATGAAAAAATTTTTTTTTGGAAGTTATTCATCATGAAGTTAATATAACCAATTAATACTTTGACAAGTCTTTGAAAAAGTAGATGTGTTAATATATCAATACTTGAATACTAATGATTTTGTCTTTTGAAATGGTCAGACTTTCAACACCATTAGGAAAATATTGATGAAGATATTATTGCAGTATCCTCAGATTTGAGATAATTCATCATACAATTCCAATGAGAGAACTATAAGCTGCTGGTATTCAAGGTACTGTAAAATAGTGTTCCAAGAATTACCTATGCAATTAAAAACACATCACTGAAATTATCCAGAGTTCTTCGAGGTAGTGACTCGGAAGCATTAATGTTCTTGTTATATATAAATGACATTTATCTTTTCCGTTCCAGACTTTATTAACCTGTTGCTTGTATGATGTTATCTATTTCGAGTATACATTTGGATAGCGCTATCAACAAAATGAATCTCACTATAAACTATCCACTTATACTTAATAATAATAAACTGAAACGTGGTAGGTATAATTAGAACTTATGGCGTAAAATAACCTATCAAAACTATTTTTTCCAAGCACGACGCTATTTTCTCATTTCTGAATGAAGTTTATTCTGAGATAAATGTCGGTGAAAAGACTGCGGCAATATTTTGTGACCTGTCAAAAGCATTCGACTGTGTTGATCACAAAATACTGCTGAGAAAGCTCCAACGTTATGGATGCAGAAGAGTAACTCACAAATGGTTCGATTCCTACTTAATGGGACGGATGCAAATGGTCAAAACATCTCAACTTTCAAAAAAAATGGAAATTAATTCTGGAGTTCCACAAGGTTCTGTGTTAGGTCCCATCCTTTTCTTATTATACATTAACGAACTCACCAAGCTCAATATTTCTGGGAAGTTCACCTTATTTGCAGATGGCACTACCATACTTTGGAACAATAAAAACACTTGTG
>WOGO01017886.1:0-11866 GCA_015342085.1 Leptinotarsa defecta | reverse complement strand
AGATGGCGCCCAGTCGCCATCTTAAAAGTTTCATCTGTCAATTTCACTTCAAAATAAAGTATTTATGCATTAATTCCATTATCCCAAATTTCAATTTTTTGAGTAGACCCGTTCAAAAATAAAAGGGGGGGCATTAATGAAATGCACTGTATATAACGGATAAATAACGGATAAATTCATTGTCTACGTGTTCATTAGTTCAAATGAAAAATCCTGGAAAATGTCAATTTTTATATTCGAAAATAAACTTTTTCAATGAAAATATTCAACTGCGTCATCAATCCCCTAGAAAATCGCTCACAAATGATGAAAACTAATCATCTTTCTCGAACAGAGGCAATTCAATGCGGTGTGCCACAGGGTTCAGCGCTAGGTCCCACACTGTTCCTACTTTATATAACTGATCTCACAAAACTTCATATATCTGGAAAGTATACGTTGTTTGCCGATGATACCCCCATATTTTGGCATGATAATAATGGGCACTTATTACATCACAAGATACAAGTAGAGTTTGAAAAAGTTAAAACCTGGTGTGACGATAACTTGCTCGTCTTCAATGCTACTAAGTCTGCTCTGTTAACATTCCGCTGTGAACTTTCTGCCCTGTGTTTGGGCACAGAAAACATTGAAAATGTTCATTCCACCAGATTTCTTCAGGATAATATCACATGAATTGGGTTTAATAGCTGGTAAAACAGCTTATTTTGCTGTTATTGAAGCCCACCTAGTCTATGGCATAGCCTTTTGGGGAGTGTGCAACAAACAACTCTCAAATATGGTGCAAGTTGTACAAAATAGGCTATGACGGCACTCTTAAGTAAAAATGCGTGATTCTTGCAGGGACCTTTAAAAAATGATTGAATCCTCACATTCACATCAATCTTTGTTTTAAAAACCACTTGCTTAATACACAAGAATCGTAACAAAAATTGAGGTGACTTCTCCCTCTACCAGAAAACAACTTTGTTGAGAAATCTCTCATTTGTAATGGACTAAAAATTTGTAATTGCTTACCACTAAGCTTAAGAGAAATTGAATCATTAGGTTTGTTTAAAAACATGTTAAAGAGCTGTTATTCACTCATCCATTCTACGCTTGTCTCCTTATTATGATTGATTTCAATGTTTTCATCATGTGGCTGTACCTACTTATTCATTTCACTAACTAGCACTTGGCTTAAACATTTTATTTATACACATTGTATTCATATTAAGTCTGTATCAGTACCATTTTACTGTTTTTAACATTCCAACTTGTTTTAACTATACAAGAACTGTTTTTTCTGACATTAAAGCATATTTTAATGATTGAAAGGGTTTCCAATTCCCTATTCAGCCATATGATATTTTTTAATTTTCGAAATGAGATACTTAAGGAATCACACATTGAAAGGTAAGACCTCGTTAATCCTTTGATCGCACAAGTTTCTGCTTCTGAGGGTTGTCGTTCATAGGAGTGCGACAGCTGGTTAACGAAAAAATAGATTTTAAACAGAAACTGATTTTTTTTATTCAATACAAACAGATCTCCTTCGGGACAAATACCCGTCACGATTGACTAGTCTATCAGTAATTTTATTGTCAGATGTTATTGTGACATTTGAATGTCACAAAAAGAAAGGACGTATTTGAAATTCAGTTAGTTAGCTGGACCTTTCCTTTTATTTGTTTTGTATTTTGTTGTAAATTCTTTCTTCAGGAATTTCTAAACTTTTTTGTGACTTGTTTCAAAATGCGCCTATCTAAGACCCAAATAATTAAGATATTGATATTTCTCGGGGTGGGTGACAAAACAAGAACACAATTTGATGTATGCAGAATATTTAATGGGAAATATCCTGACCATCACATTTCCCAGTCTACGGTGAGCAGAACAGAGTAAAAATTTCGTGAATTTGGAACTGTCAAAGATCTTTCCGAATCTGGGAGATCAAAACTGAACGACGACAAGAAATTGGATATTTTATTATCTTTTGAGGAAAACCCACAGACCCCTGCAAGAAAAGTAGCTGGTGATAATGATGTATGTGAAACTTTCTGTATTGAGAATTTTCAAAACACATAAATACCAGCCGTATAGATCAAGAACTGAATGAGGATGATCCTGATCGTAGATTATAATTTTGTGAAATGATGATAGATAGAAGACAACGGAATCAGATGTTTCCCAAAAACATTTTTTTCCGATGAGGCAACATTTGCCTTACATGGAACGGTGAACAAGCAAAGTTATCAGTATTGGAGTACGCAAAATCCCCATTTGATGAGTGAAGGTCACACTCAGTATGCTATTAAAGTGACGGTTTGGGCTGGTATACTGAATAAAACTATAATTGGACCATATTTTTTGAGGGGACTGTAACTGGGGCCAGTGACTTGGACTTTTTAAAGAATGTTTTAATATCAGATTTACCACAACGTTCTCCTGTTCGTGTTAACACCGCATATATTATTAGAAACATGTTTCCAACAGGATGAAGCTGCACCAGCAGCAGATCTGAATCAAGTTTTTCCCCGTCGATGGATCGGTAGACGTGGCGAAATTGAATGGACAGCCCGTTTTTGCGATCTAACTCCACTTGATTTTTTATGTGGGGCTATAAAATCAAAAATTTACAAGAGAAAACCAACTGATGCTGATGATCTAAAACACTGCATCAGAAAAGAAATCAATCAAATCACCACAGATATGTTGCAAAACATTGTCGAAGAATTTCAACACCGTCAACTTTTTTGTCAGGAGATGAACGTTTCCCATTTTGAGCATATGCTTTAGACTGTTAGTATTTTAAACATTGTTGAAAGCGTTGAAGTTTATTTCGTTCCATGGTATCATTAATAAACTGTACAAATTGAACAATTGAATTTTTTTTGTTACCAAAGTCCAATTATAAAAAATACCATAATGCTGGAAAGAGAATTGAAAACCCTTTCAAACGAGAAAACATACGCTACCCCTTTTCATTTGAAATTTTCATAGAGGTTGCTATAACACCCAGGGGGTTCGATAGGGCAGATGAATTATTTTATTGAAAAAGTGTGTTTTCAAATATAAAAATTAACCTGTTTCAGGATTTTTCATTTGCTTTCATAGTTACGTAGAAAATGAATTCATCCGTTACTTTAGGACCGCACTCTACTTTGGCTTGTTTTAAGTTTTGTCTTTTTTACTGTGTGGTGGTGTATTCTACAGAGTGGTGTATTATACAGAGTGTTCATTGAACATGCGACAAACATTTTAAGGGACTATTCTTTGGACTATTCTAAGGATATTTTGTCCTATACACGCATGTGTATAGTCTAAGCGGATAGCTGTAGTTTAATTTCTATCCGCTCGGTATATTCCAGCTCCCGTTCCATGTTTGGCCTTCGATCCATCTATATACCAGGTGTTTTTTCCCAAACATATCTCGGGATGGCTAATGGTCTTCCACTTTTCACGGCTTATGATTTTGGCCGTGAAGTTTGTGTTAAAGGTGTACTTCGGTGTCATGTGGTCCGTGCACATATTCAATATGTGCTCCTTAACTTGTTTCAAAATTTCTATTCGGGTCCGATCTTTTATATCGGATACGTTGATAATTTTGAACTTACCAAAATTGTTATTATCAAAATCATTTTTTGCTCCTCAACTTAGAAACTAACCGCCCTACCAAAAATCATCAGACAACAAAATATCCTTAGAATACTTCAAAGAATAGTCCCTTAATTTTTTCCGTGTGTTTGATGAACGCCCTGTATACATTGATGCTAAATTTTTATCCACATTCCAAAGTATATGATGATAAGCGATTTTCATCCTTTTTGTATACGAATTCAAATGGAACCAAAGCTTTGCCGAAACAGGCTACTGTTACAGTCAGTTATTATAATTGTGAATTGATGAATTGAAACACTGATGAACGGATAGCAAATTAAAATATCTTCATATGGATCACTTACAAATAATGCAACTCGGACAACCATCTAAACACGACAATAAAAATAGGAAAAAAAACTCACCTGTATCCTATCTTCCGGCAAATCCGTTTTCAAACTTAGCATTTCTCTGGCGTAGACGTCAGGATAATGGGCGTCCTTGAAGGCCTTCTCCAGTTCCTCCAGTTGATAGCTCGTAAAAATCGTCCTGCCACACACCCACCAAGGGTAGTTAAATATGTAACGTACAGAGGGTAGCTAAACTATTCAGGCCCCGAACTCTAACTTTACGATTCACCGTAAATAATAAATTGCCGTACATGTACGGTGAGTCGAAGTGAAAATATCAATCGTACCGAACTGTATAAGAGGGTGGATTGGGTTACACGGGGTGACAATTATTGGAAAATATTCAATTACCACTCACTTTGGAGCCGATGGTAGTCAAAGATAGTATAGATAACAGAGAAACTCTTCAAAAAATCTGAAGAGGGATGATCACAGCAATAGAATGGTTACGAGGCACTCCGACTTTTGATATTTTTGAAAACTAAAACATGAAAGATGTTTTTAAAATTAACTTGGTCTACTTAGCTGTTCAAAAAATAAGGTGAATTTTCATTTTTTTCAAAGAATATATATTTGTTCATCAGTCTCTATTTTGCCCTTTCAGAGTATCCCCCACAGATATAATACACTTGTGCGTGCGTTTTTTTCAATTCTCGAAGCAGTTCTGATATGAACTTCTTATTATGTTCTTCAGTTCTCTCAAGCACCTCCAAAGCACGTTGGACATTGTTCACAGTGCCTGAGGGAGCAGATGTCTGTCAACCCCAGCAAAACTGTGATCATCTCCTTCACCAGGAGGAGAAAATTCGACGATCTAACGCCACTCTCCCTCAATGGTGAGGTCATTCCATTTGGAACGGAGGTAAAATATCTTGGCATTGTCCTTGAAAAACTCACCTGAAACGCTCACTTGGAAAAAGTTTTACACAAAGCCAAACTGTCCCTATGAACATGTTGAAAGATTTGTGGTAAAACTTAGGGTTTTCCCAAACAAATCCATGGCCGTCAGCGGGCATGAAGAACCTTCTAGATCTACCTCCTTTCCACATTTTTCTGGAGAGAGAGGTTAGATGGACTGCATTTAGACTTGTGCACATTGTCAATGGCACAAATCAATTCAATGCAGAGTGCAACAGACTATTTGGTTGGTTAAAGTCACAGCATTCTGGAAATGACCTCTGACTTTATGCCTCCAACTGTCAATTACAAACTGCCTTATAAAGTACTGTTCCCGAGTAGAGAGATGGATCAAAAATACCTTCCGGTTCTGGTGCAGGTGTTTTCAGTCGCAGATCCAGGACAGAAATATCAACCTGTATCAAACTGTATTTCAACGTTATTGAATTGTGTGTGGAGAGATTGGTAGAATCCAACCTCATACACAAGTCAATAGAACTATTCTCGGACAGTCAAGTGGCGTTGGAAGCTCTTATCTCCTACCGAGCAACGTCTAAATTGGTAGCAAATTGCCAAAAACGACTCTCCTCGATAAGAACACTCAACAGATTGTCTCTGGTCTGGATTCCTGGCCATACTAGCCTGGAAAATGATGAAACAGCAGATCACATAATTGGTGCCTGCCCCGCTGGGGACCAAATCAGGTTTTTATACTTTGGCAGAGCCGTACTCGTGAAAGACCACTCACCAAACAAACCAATAGGCTTCGTTAGGAAGCTGGACTTATTTGGTCGAGTGTGAATAGGTGTGAGCCACAATAAATCCTTGCGGGTTGCGGTGGAGGGTTGAATAGACTCACTCTATTTGGACCTAACCTAACCTAGCTCTCTCAGCGATCCGATTTTTATGTACTCAATCGTCTCCTGAATACGCCGTCCTTTCATGGGTCTCTTCAAAATTGGGAACAAGAAAAAGTCACAGGGGGCAAATCTGGTGAATACGGTGGCTGAGGTATGATTACGGTGTTGTTTCTGGCAAGAAAATACTAACAAGAAATGACAAGTGAGCAAGTCAGCAACTTTAATATCTATCACCCACAAACTAAACATAATAAATAGCAGAAACTGTGAAGAGTGTTCTAATATAAAAAAATACAAAAATCGCTTATGGAATGTAAGTAGTCGGCGAAATTTGAACATTCACCTTATTTTTTTAACAGTTCACTATATCGCTTGTAGCATTATACGAGTATCTTGATTTAAATGTGATCATTCTATCTTAAATTAATTTCGAATAGCCAAGCATTCTAGACAATTTCCCATTCTAGGCAGTTTTTAATAAATATCAACAATAGAAGAAGACTGTGATGCATATGTGAAAAAAGGCCGAACAAACTACCTACAAAACTGAATCGATTCATCTAAGCAATTTTGTACGCTCTCTAAAGGTGCGTAATCATCAAAAAAGCGAGCACGAGCGAACAAGAGCGAACAAGAGTGAAGGAGCATTCTGCATCAATAATCAATAATGAGTGAACACGAGCAAACATACACGAATGCTCGCTCATGCTCGCTCGTGCTGGCTTTTTTGGTGAATACGCACCTTAAGAAACGTTAAGCGTTCTTTTCTTGAACGAATACATGAACATAAGGGCGAAAACAATGAATAAAAAAATATTACAAGGAAGAATAAGGAAGAAGAATAAGGAGGAGGCTGAGGAAGTAATATGGATGGATGGAAGCAAATAGGAAAACCAAGGATCTATATCTTCTTCTATCGGAAAAAATAGTTACCTATGACGCCGTTTCTTCTTCTTCTTTTTATTGAAACCTCCTAATCCATCGGATACCGAGAAGTCTTTGGAATTATCTAGTTGACCTGAAATAAAAACCATATATGTTGAAAGTCATCCATTTGATGAATAATGTATTCAGATAGTTTTCAATTAGCATTTCATTAGATGTAGACGAAAATTGTGGAGTGCCTCAAGGAACTATATCGAGTTCCCTGTTTTAATAGAGCAGAGTGCTATTGAGTTTTCTGTGAGCTTGAAGAGATGGTGAAGTATAACATAACGTACTTCTGTGTAAAAGCTATTTGCCGGGTTTTTTGGCCGTGGTCTGTAAGTTTTTATGTCTGACGTTTCGTCATAAAAACTTACAGACCACGTCAGACATTATCAAAGGCGATGTTATAATGGTTACCCGGAAAATAGCTTTCACATAGTTATCTCCGGCCGTGAAAGGTTACATTCTTTGATAATATGATAATAATAATAATAATAATAATATGAATTTATTCAATTTTCAGTACAAGGATCAGTCAATAACAATTTGAACAATATGAACACATACAGGAAACCCACAAAGGAAACCCTGTGCGTGGGCATTACTATTTTACTCACAATATTCATATTATAAATCAGAACAGTGAAAGTAAAATGGATTTGACAATTCTGGTTATAAAAATGTAAAGATGTGGAAATCTTAAATGTTAGAAATGTAAAAATATAATCATGTAAGAATGTAAAAAGGTAATATATAAAAATAAAATGCAAAAAAGTAAAATTGGTAAATGTTAAAATGAAAATGCAAACATCTAAAAATTATAAACATTGCAACAAATTATAGGCTGTAAAATGTGCCATTATTTGCCATGATTTTACAATATTAATGATGGAAAGAATTTTATACATATATACATATAATTGGCAAATAAATGTCCCACTTTACTAGTTCCCATTTTGGTAGGTAGTTTCAACAGTGTCCAAGAGTGGTATAAATAATTTTAGTGATGAAGGAACACTGACTAAGGCCTTACCTGGGCGTGGGTGTTCATCTTATATGGTTATTNACATTACACATTGAATAGTGTATTTGACGCATAGACATATACACATTTTTGCAGCATTTAAGGAACACTTGAGTAATGTATGCGGTTGAAGGAGCATAAGAAAAAATACAGAAATATAAGGAATATGAACACGAACCCATTTTCCCTGTGTAATTATAGTAAGGCAAATGATTGCATTTCATCCATTCGAGGGATCAATTAATCGATGTATAGAAATTCTATCTGTTTCTGAAATGAAACATTTTACATCTTTTTTGAATGAAATAGTCGTCGATGCAAGTCTGGTCGTGTTCAGTTGTGCATTAGTTTTAAGTCTTGTATTATGCTTGTGATCTACATAGTTCAGTTTTGTTCGTTTTTTGTTGTTCCACAACAGTTCCTAGGAAGTAAAGATATCAGAGGTCGAGCAATTTTGATTCTTCTAAAAGTGTTTCCGATGAGTATTGTGTTGGTTTTCTAAGGAGAACTTTCAGAAATTTCTTCTGTAATACACCTAATTTTCTCTACTCCGCCCCAGCCTACTATTCCCTTTGCAAAACGAGACTCTATAATTGCATAAAAAATTGTTTTCATTCGCAAGATATCTAGTACATTTCGTAAGTACTTGAATTTATAATGTGTGCTCCTCAATGTTTCAGTCACTTGATCGACATGATAGTTCTAACTCAGGTGTATATCTATCACTATTCCTAAATACATGATTTTTTCTGCTGATCGATCTTTTATGTTGTTTCCGATATTCAATGTATCATATTGAGGTAGTGATCCAGCATATCACGAGAATGGTAGATAAAAATAATGTTTTTCGTGATTAATCGGTAGTATTTTATCCGCAAAGTATTCAAAGACATCACTCATGTCATCTTCTACTTTAGTTTTGAGGTTATTCCAGCTCTCAGCATTGTACAATACTGTTGTAGCATCAGCGAACCAACGATGCTGCCACAAGTAACGTGTCGTAATATGTCATTGATATAAATTGTAAATAGAATTGGCCTCAAAACTGTTCCTTGCGGTACTCGGCATTTGACAACTCTTTTTTCACTGACGACGTTATCGATTTTCACGTATTGCTCCCTGTCTTTAAGGTAACCCTCCATGAGATTGAATGTGTTTCCTCTGAAACCCATATTTTGTAAGGTCGCCAACAGTTGTGAGTGGTTCACGGTGTTGAAGGCCTTAGCAAGATCTAAAAAAACACAGATGTGGTTTACTCTTTTCTAGACTTTCTGCTATTTTGGATGTGAGAAAAATAATAGCATCTTGAGTAGAAATCCTTTCTTTGAATCCATACTGGTTATTTGAGATAAAATTGTACTTGTTGAGGCAAGAGACCATTCTTTTATTGATTATTTTTTCTAGTGTTTTGGCTATGATTCAAATGAGTATAATTGGTCTGTACTTCAGAACTACAGGTTTCCTTTTTTAAAAATTGGATTGATAACTCCTGTTATGCTTTATTTCCTGCTGGTTTTATCATTTAGGTTTGAAAAGTTAATTTAGTATATATCCCAAAATACATCTACATCACATATTCAACGAAAGTCAGTTTTTTTTGTTCAGGAAAATCACTTTTTCATCGACTTTTTTGAGGTATTTGTTATCTTCCACGTCACCTTATCTATTTTTACATGTCGTACACAGGTGTCCCTGGATTGATGCTACAAAAGGACCGATGAGCTAAAAATTTTTGAATTTTATTTTAGGATTGTATGATTAGGCTGTTTGGTGACAAATGAATTTTTAGTATTGAAATATAATTTGGTCTTGACAGTGAAGGGAAAACCATTTTCTTTCCAGCTAATGTATCTTGATATGTCAAAATGTTACTGAGAAAAGTGGTTGAGGATATAGTTACTTTCAATAAACTGCCATTTCTTGAGTTGAACATAATTAATTGTATTTACTCACGTTGAATGAACATGTACCTATTATTATTTCTTAAGTTTATTTCACATCATGAAAAACGTGATCCTAAAATCTCAAAATGAAAATAAAACATTTTTAGCACATCAATCCTAGGACAAACTGTATGTAATTCACATACACGTGACCAAATGAATCTATCTATTTATGATTGTGGAGATTTCTTAGTCTTTCAGCTAATTTAACACGCCCCGTTACAAAATGTAAATTAGGTGTGTCCTGTTCCGATAAACAAAAATCGATCCCACATTACGAGCAGATAGTTAATTTATGCCACAAAACTATTCGACCATACCACAGTAAATGTACAAGAGAGTAATTTAACCTCGGGCCGGCGATGAGGGTTTCCGCCTGATGTCGGACAGCCTGTCGTGACTTATGAAATACCATTGGGCCATTAGTGCAATTTATGGCCCGATGATTGCCTCGGATGTTATTGCTTCCACCCTTTATACACGGAAGAATCGTCAATACAAGCTAATGGGTTAAGTGCACGAATTGTCGCTGGAAGAAACTAGAAATTGAAAAAATATTTTCCGACGAAGAAATAATGTTCTTGTCCTTGATATATTAGTGACCGGAGGCGGCGTAAGGTGTGGGCAGTGTAGGCCACCGCCTCGCGGTGCAAAGGGCCTCGCGGTTCAAAGGACCTCGCGGTTCAAAGGACCTCGCGCCTCAAAACGGAAATTACATCTGAAAAAAGTATGGAAACTCCAAAAGTATTTATTATTTTATTTATTCATTCATTCATTTGAGAAATATAATTGGCCAGGAAAGGCTTTCAGCTTTGGCATCAAATATAAATAAAGAACCAATAATTAGGGAGTTCAGTAAAAACAGTAGTAATTTTTTGTTTCTTCAATTCATTCTGATTTTTTTTCATTTTTAGCACCCGACTCAAAAAAGGGGTGTTATAAGTTTGACTTCTACATGTGTGTGTCTGTATGCGGAACTGTATAGTTCCTACATAGCTGTATAGCTCCTAATAGACCGATTTTGATGCGGTTTTTTAATTTGATAGCTAATTTTATCGGGATGGTTCAAATTTCAAATGTATTCAGTTGAATAATTACATTACATAAATAACTACTTCATGTGTATTCATCAAAAAGTCGAGAATTACACCTAAGAATATGCATTGGAACATTGTCGAAGTCATCAGGCCGTGGGTGCCACTGGGTCCAGCCGCTTCCTTGGCTAAAGAGTCGGAAATGCGATTACCTTTTACTCCTGTCGTGCCCTTTAACCTACTTCAGGATAATGTTATTATCTACCGAGACTTTGGCTAAATCTTAGTGTCACTCTGGTAGTAGCCCTGAGGTTATACGTTGTCTGTTCAAGGCTAACAGGGCTTGTCTGCTATCAAAGCAGATTATTATGTTTTTGCCAGTAATTCCTTTCCTGGTTATTTCTGTTTGGACCACACTGATATTCATATTATAGGTTACATAATATATTGAAGAGAGAAGGTAAATGCAATGAACTAAAAGAAGGAGTAAGAGCGGGTATTCCATGAATGAATACTCCTTGGAATTTTCGTATGATATAACAAATTTGTGTCAGTTTTATACTAGGGGATTCAAAAGATAATGTCAAACATTGTTGAATTTTCAGCGAGGTATAATTTTATAATTTTTTTGAATTTGGGAAGAATGTTTATATTTTTCAGAGGTGCTAGGAGCATATCTGTGTTTCTTGAATATTATTTTTAAAAAAGTGTTTTGCACTGTTTGCAAGCAAGTCATTGTACTATGAAATGTTCCACCCCAAGCTATTATACAGTACCGTATTATCGGCTCAACTAAAGATGTATAACTTATTAAAGAAGGTGAATGTAAGCTTTCTCAGTCTTTTTGTGACTTGACTTATGTGTTCGTCCCACCTGAAATTCTAGTCCAGCATAGCACCCAAGTATTTGATAGTTGATGTCTTTTCTAATATATCACATGTTCATGGTTGATGAACTTTTTATTTTTCGTTCTATTCTTTGTGGCTGATCAATGTTTTGTAGAGAAAATGTCATAATAAATTTCGTCTCAGTAATATTCAAGGTCAGTAGATTATAAGCAAGCCATGTCTTAATCTTTTGAAGCCCGTCCTCAGCAAGTTTATATAAATTTTCCAATGATTATCCTGTGTAGGTATACAATAGTTGTGTCATTAGCATAGCAAAAGTCAGTCATTTATGTGATACAGTTTAT
>WOGO01017811.1:0-10417 GCA_015342085.1 Leptinotarsa defecta | reverse complement strand
TAAATGTAAAAATATCCTAGAAAATAGCCCAAACAAATTTCCGCATGAATGCGCATGGGCAACGGGAACAGTTCTCAACAGTTCAGCCCCGAAAACAAGAACAATTCGGGACGGTTAAAGACAGTTTAGGATCATTTCGCAGTCGAAACCAGAACTGAGGATTCATCATTCCTCAATAAACCAGAACGTTATATATCAATTGCGCATAATCCTGACGTCCCAGAACCTGAATTTTGTAGAACCAGAACAAACCTAATGTTTCAAGATAACATGTGACAAACATCGACATTGATGATCGACCAACAAATCGAATAGGGTCACCTGTCCATACTCGAATAAACATATTTATCGATCAGTCAAAGTGGAAACCTAAATGTTGAAATAAGTGGACTCGATTATTTTTGTCGCGTTTGTTATTATCGTGTTCAAAACAAGGAAACCATTACAATTTTGGGTCCGATAAAGTCTTCAAGATAGATATCGATCAATTGTCATCGGTTATACTCTATGAATATTACCGGAGTTTTCTCCCAACATCAAACCGTTTTTGCAACTGATATTCTTCTTGATGAAGATCAAACTGATCTTCCTCCTGAAAATGATCACGTGGTGATTGAAACACGTGTCGAGGTGTTAAAATATCGGTTTGGTGTTGAGAAAAAACTCCAGTGATATTCATTTCTATACCAAAGGTTCCAAACAGTGTATCACAAGTATCGGTTGCACTCTGATGATGGATTTGATATCAATATATTTAACCTCGAATACAGATGCACCGGGAGTTTTAGATATTTTGTTGAGTGTTGGAAAGTAATTTTGGAATATTTGTTACAAAAAATCTATAAATGAATTTATCAACAAGGCTCAACTTTAGAACGTGCCATTCCTAAATGTCGTTTCTCGAATTATTCCAGAGATCTGCGGTGCCCTTATTGACACATTACAACAGTATATGAAGGTAAGAGAAGTTCAATAATGTAGTAGTGAGTGTGTTCAATTTACATTTGAAATACATATAATATGATATAAAATGTTAATAACATAATTAACAACCAAAGAAATAGCTTATAGCTCAGTCTTTTTCAGCACTTGTTGGTGCCGGAGTTAAGCACTAGAAGAACATGACATGTCGCGGTAGTAAAGAGTTGTTGATGCGCAAAATATTACTGCTGCTACTGGAGCTGTGGATAATATTGCTGCGTAGCAGGATAGTTACACTTTCCTAATTTTGCTTCAAACAAAATGGTGCTTATTATGTATCGCACTTTAGCTTGGCAAAATTAGTGAAAATATGCTAGAGATATCCGTTTTATTCATTTCTGAATACATTTGTGTCATTATTATGTATGATCCATCAACCATTGAGTCATTGCGTTTCCTTTCTTTCAATACACATGGTCAAGCTTTGCTAATTTGAACACTCTTTTTCACTTGATTCCTTTGTGCATTCAACTTTTTTTCAGATACATACTCTGCACCGCAAGATTATTGAATATTGCTGTCGGTTTCAGCTATTATGCAAATGTAATCTTGAGTATTTTTATTACATTCATTAGTGCTAATTACATCACTCACAACTTTCGAAACATTCACCTCAATTGAAACCTGTGATCAAATATTCTGAATTGAAATATCACTGATACATGAAGTCTCACTAAAGTTGAACTTCATACATTTATACTCTCCACTATACTCACTATTGTTCTCTCAAAAGTGGTTAGACATACGAATAAGTTTGAATTGGACAAAACTTTTCCTTTTTGGGAACCTGGAATATTTCCTTTTCAATTCCGAATGATATAAAAAGGACGGAGGCACTTTCAAACAGTTTTATATTTATTATAATCGGATATAAACCAATTCGCAATGCGTCGCGACATTTTGTCCATTCAATCATCAAGTTTATTTTTTTGAATACGGTCTTCTAGTTTTTTATCGATTTTGGTTTCCATTGTAATAACAAATTCAGCTATGTGTTAAAAAAGTTGATGAAATATAATGAACGAAACGTCGCATTTCAAATTAGTTTTAATCAGATTATAATTAGAGTATGAAACAGTATCGAACGTTTTTCTGCCTTTTTTTCATATCTTTCGAAATGAAGACGGTAAAGAAAAAAAACGAAATTTGAAAACTCTATTTTCTGGAGAGTATTCCGAAAACACCCACAACCAAATAACAACAAAATCACTTTTTACCATTCAATCTGTACTCCGAATATTCTTTATGGAGTTGAATAAGATATCATTGATAGAAAAGCCATACACTAAAGTATAGGAAAGAGTTGAAATCTATGATTACTTATTTTTTTTAAGTTGCAAAAAGGTCATTTTCCATACCATCTGAAAGTATATCATTGAACAAAAAAATTACTGCTGAAAATTTTAAAAATAACTATTTTTGGAACATGAAAATTTTATATACAGATACAGATATTCAGAATACTACTTTTCGAAAAAAATCACGGAACACTAAGTACGCAAAAGGATTATTTTCTACTAAATATCGCAAAAACACATTGATTCTGTTAAAGAAAGAAATGAAAAACGAAAACATGATTTTTCCAAACATTCATGGAAAATTTTGGGTTGTATGAAAAAATGGTCAATACAAAAGTTGTATGACTCCGCTTCCTCCACAATTATATTCAATTTTTCCAATATAAGGTCCAGTTTTGGTGGGAATAGTGAAAAACTATTTCAGTCCACTAAAATTCACTCCGTTTCATGCCACGCGAAATGAGACATGAACCAACTCCAGTTAATTTTTTATTTGAAAAATATTTTCTATCTTGTCCAATATTTTTTATACAAACCAACATTTTCCTTCCTTGCGTTTCTAACAGATTCCTGCATTCGTCTAGTACTATTATTTTTATGAAAATATTTTAAAAAGCATAATCGCATATTGGTCTTTGATAATACCTATATAATTTTTGTCCTAGAATTGCCAAGTCCTGCTCTGAAACAAACAAAAATTTTCTTCTTCATGGCTGTTAGATATTTTATGACTTGAAATTACAGGGTTCAAAATATCAATTGCTATCAAAAGTTGGCTGCACGAAGATTCATTAAATTGAATGCTCTTGTGCCTTGTATGATTCTTTTACTTTCTTAATTGACTTTCTAGAACCTCCATTGGAATTTGTTTTTGTCGATTTTTGTTATAGTCGACATTTCTGAGGTTATTAAATGCCAATTCTAGAACGTGGATATGTTTTCCTGTTCCACGGAAAGAATTCAACTAGAAATCTGTTAAATTTCGACAAATTCTGAATTTTGAATTGATATTGGGATGAGATGAGAATATTGCCATCAAGACAATCACATAATGAGTTGAGACCTGATTGAGACCTGTCTTGTTAATGTTGATGATGTATTTGTGATGAAATGAATTTCAAATGACCTCTTGAGAAATTTTATAGACGCGCAACAGAAGCTGGGCTTGGAAAAATAAGTTGATATACTAGAAACATAGAATATCGTGTTGATGAAAAACTTGTCTGGAGCAAATGATTGAAAAGAAGACCGTAGCTTTCGAAATATGCCAGTTCTATAGAAAATCAGGAGAAAAATTAAAATATGGAACAAATTCAAGTTTGATTCTAATCCCAAATGACAGTTGTAACTCAGAATTTTAACCTATTCTTGAGAGACAAATACTTCATTTTTAAATGTGTGAATTCCACTTCGACAATGGATTCATTTTTTTCCTAGAGGGCATGACGAAAAAATATTCATAAATCGTTTTAGTGAAACCATGGACGAAGAACGGTAGAATTACTGTGTCAAAAGATAGGCCTTTATGAAATGCTTCGAACATTTACACATCTATATACTGGACCATCTATTCAGTGTGGAGATCAAGAAGAGCAGAGTATTTCAGTGGATCATGAATCAGGGATCATGGTGCAAAGCAGATTATGTGGCGGTGCACACAACACGAATACGTCGATAAGAAGAACATGTTTGAACAACAATATAAGTACTGTCAGAGACTGTGGAAAAAAGAACATTCAAAAGTGGTTGCGAGTCTCCAAACATAGTGCAGCTACCTACTTTTGTTAGTGGATTTTTCCCACAAATAACTACTGCAACAGATACTTGATGGTGACAATGAAAACGCGATAACTAGACCTATACTGCATGCCTATGTTAGTAGTACTATAATTGTTATATATTCGAGAAATGTGCTGTTTGAGTTATTTGCCCGAAGCTCGGATACTGGAAAACAGATGTTAGGAATCACATGTTAAAAGGTAAGAACTCGTTAGTCCTTAGCTCGAACAAGTTTCTCAACTTCTGAGAGTTGTCGTTCGTATGGTGGTAATGGCTGATTACCGGCAAAACAGATTTTAAAACAGAGACAGATTCATCGTAGCGTGTAAAGCCCCCTCAACATCCGTCGCCCGTTTTCTACCCGCCGACATGCTGTTCGCTATTCTTGAATTTCTCCGAATGGATTTTCATATTCGATTGATATTCACAACTTTTTCTCTTCTATTGAAATCATCCGCATGTTTGTGGATCTCTACGGTCTCCCGTACCCGTCGGCTATGTATCCCTAGTCGGGGGCAATGAGTTCCGTGTTTCAAACAGACTCCTGTAGTTTCTTTCACTGAGTGCGTGTTACGCCACAGCCAACTTGTCCGTTTGGCATAGTCTGCAGTTTCTTTCGTGCTCCTCCAGCCTTATTCCCATGAATCTTTTGGTGGTTTCAATTTATATGTTACCACAACTGCACGTTATGCAGAAAACCCCTTTTGCTGATAGTGGGTCTCTTGTGTCGTTAGCCGACCTGAGACTTTGTTGAATCTTTTTGGTGTTTAAAAACTGTTTTGTTTCTCTCAGAGTTTTCCAATTCTGTTTGTGACCATAGGGATATATGATGGATACGCACGTGCAACCATTTGAGCCTTCTTTTCGTTTCGAGCTGTGGAGCTCTTCAGTTCAATGGCCTTGCTTATCTCTGGTACACTGTATCCATTCGATCTCATGGTCAAGTTCGTCCTCGGAATGCCGTGGTTCACATTGGCATTTATGGCAACGTGGCGATGTGGTGTTCTGATGTCAGTGCAGTTTTGATTCTATAAAATTAGTAATATCAGTGATTAAAATAACTGTGATATCGTCTCGAGTATTATCTACGTACTGAAGTTCCTTGTGATTGTTCGCCGACTCCAAATCAACAAGAAACAGGAAATTTCAATCGATCCACACCTTTTTAATGTTCCTAAAGAAGTGAGTACACCAAATTTCATTGAACCCTGTTGCCAAGTGTAAAAATTTTCCTCAGTCAGCGACTACGTTTTTCAAGATGAGTTCTATTCAATGCTCAAATTGTACAAACCCAATCAAACAAGGCGCGGGTACACCATGTGATGGATGTAGGATGCAAATCCACCTTTCATGTATTGGACTGAATGCCGATGACGTGCGTCTTACTCGTAACAAATCCAAGGCAATCAAAATTCTGTGTAGTAATTGCGATAAATATGTACGCGACATAGGTGATTTGAAAAATAATATCAACTCGTTAAAAAAGGATTTCGACTTCAAGTTATCCGCTCTTGAAGCCAAAATTATTGATGTTAGAGCCTGTGAAATTACCGATATAAAAGTTTCCATTGAGAACCTCAGGAAGGACATAACTGACCTGAAGAAGTCATCCGATCAACTATGCGGACCAGACATCTGTTCTAGCGAAGTAATCATACAAGAACTATCCGAAAGGGAATCAAGGAAAAAAAATATGATTATATTTGGCGTTCCCGAGCAAGCAGCTAATTCAAACGAAGAAAGAGCCTCAAATGATGAGAAATATGTAAGAAATCTACTAGCAATAAGTGACAGAGAAATAGCCAACTCCCAACTCAAACTATTCAGATTAGGCAGGTTCAATAACTCCAATAGGCCCATCAAAGTTATCATGCATAGTGAAAATGATGTTCATGCAATAATTCAAAAAGCTAACTTGATTAGAAACTCATTTGGAGATATTTCCATTTCATTTGATAGAACGCCAAAGCAAATTGAATATTATAGAAACCTGAAGAAAGAACTAGATGAAAGGGTATCGAGAGGGGAGAGATTAAAAATAAAGTATTTCAGAGGATTTCCTAAAATCGTCTCTTTAAACTAATCCCAACACCTAATCATAACAACTCTCGAATACTCTCTTGTTACTACCAAAATGTTACTGGCCTAAATACTAAAACCGTTGATCTTTTCAATGCTGTCTCCGATGGGGAGTTCGATATTATATTCATTACTGAAACATGGCTGTCAAACAAAGTGAATGATTGTGAGTTATTTCCCTCGGACTACTCAGTATTTAGATGTGATAGAGATCTCATTAGTACCAATCTTAGTACAGGTGGCGGCTCACTGATAGCGCTTCGTTGTAATTATGGTGGAACGAGAATGAACTTGGAGTTTTCACGCGATATTTGTCCTTTAATCGATGTCGTGGGAATCAAAATCAGAGTAGGTCAGAATGATATTTTAGTGTATTGCATCTATATTCCTCCTACTGTGACTGCAGCTGAATTTGAATTATTTTTTGATGAATTTGAGAGTTTTTGTAGCAGATACAATGATTGTAAAATTCTGATATGTGGCGATTTCAACATAACTATGTTCACAGCTGATGTTGAGGACAAGTATTGTTCAGCTATAAAGAATTTTTGTTCTCTTATCAATGTTAAAAATTGTAATGAGATCAGGAACTCAAACGGTAGACTGCTAGACCTCATCTTAGCGTCTTTCACTTGTCACATTCGCAGAGATCCTTCTCCGCTTCTTAGAGAATCCCAACATCATCCTGCATTGGAGTTTGAGTTCGTGATTTCTGATAACTCGCGTGAAAATTTCGATTATGTACATGGACATACTAAATCCAACTTTCGTAAAGCAGATTATGTCAATATGTACAACAGATTCTTGGAATTTGACTGGAGTGTACTGGAAAATCTTAATGACCCCAACGAGGCATGCTCTAATTTGTATAACGTCATTAACGACACGTTTAGTACATTTGTCCCTACCTATCGTAAAACCGTAAGGAAATATCCGCCGTGGTTTTCGTCTGAAATAATTCGAAATATTAGAAAAAAGCACCTAGCTCGATCTAACTTTAACAAACATAGGATCTCAACCTATCACCGCCAGTTTGTCGAACTCAGAACGCTCGTTAAACGCCAAATTAAGGTTGCCTACGCAGCGTTTATCCAAACGGTCGAGGACAATATAAAAAATGAACCATCTAAATTTTGGAGCTTCATATCTTCAAAAAATTCTAATTCTAGAATTCCCAACGTTATGTGTTATGAAGGTATTGAGTACGATAATCCTCAAGCAATTGTGGATGCCTTCTCTCTCTTTTTCTCAAGTGTCTATCTGTCACCTAATAACTCTCAAACTGAAGGCTGCCCTTACACTAAAATTAATAACACTAATATCAATATCTCTATTATAACCGAGGAAAATATTATAACGGCATCGAAAAAACTGAAGAACAAATTAACTTCTGGTTGCGACAATATTCCAAGCTTCATTGTGAAAGACTGTATTTATGTACTTGCCAAACCCTTATCTATCATATTCAACATGATGTTGAAGTCGGGCCAATACCCTGAAATTTGGAAAAAAACAAAAATATGTCCGGTATTCAAGAGTGGTGAGCGCAATGATATATCCAACTATAGAGCAATAGCCATAATCTGCAACTTCGCGAAACTATTTGAAATAATTTTNCTACTTGATTGCGCGAGATCTTTACGTTGAATATGGTGGTTACAGGTCAGTCGAATTTCAAGCAGCTTCTGGTGTGCCTCAAGGATCCAACCTGGGATGATTTGATGGTGCAAGCAAGTATCTATCCGTGTCTAGGAATGTCATCCATTGATCCTGTTCAGTCTTTACGGTGAACTCTATGCTGGGGAGTTGAGCGTTCAAGTGGTCTAGAAATCACTTAAATGGAATTAATAAAAAACACTTTTGTCTATATACCTACCACTGTTAGGTGGTATCAATCTATAATTAATCTATCTATCTATCTATCTATAATGTTATTCCACAGTAAATTTTTGAAAATCATGAAATCATATTTTGAACCTATTACCTATTTTATGTGGTGACTTGAATTTTCTATGAAATGTAAACTGAAAAAATATTGGACCACTCTCTTCTGTGTACATGTATTGATGTGAATATTTCGATTCACTTCGTTAGTATTGGCGAAAGAATGAACTCAGCCACGTTGTGGGTGAATAACCGACAACTGAGAGAATTCTAAACTGTCTGGCTCCACCTGATGATATTGCCAGGTGATAAACGATATTTCATACCGACTGAATTGCATTTGCTATTAGAAGATTCCGAGAACATTTCATTGAGTATCGATCAGCACGGTGCAATGCATTACGAAGATTGAAATCAGAAATTAATATACTCGAACTGCCGCCATCTTGTTTGATATTGGATAGGAGAAACCGCAATCATTGCCGAATATTTTCAAGGATAATTTCATGAGTATTGTCTCTTCCGATATATGTATTTTTCTACTGCCTCCATTTCAAACTAATTATTACGCGTTTGACAGCAGGTAAAAATGATAGGAGATGTAACATGTACTCTGATAAATATGATCTTATGAATACATTCAATTGTCCAAAAGACAAATTCAGTGAATTTTATCTCCAAATTCTCTGTGAAATCGAATTAAAAATCATGTTTTCAGTTGATTTATTGTTCAAGACATCGTATAGAAGTGAACACAAGTAAGTTCACTCTCCGCTATATTTGGGTCAAGATTCCCCACCTCGAATTTTATACGCGGCTGAGCTACAGCGCAACCGACTGAATCTGAGGCGTTTACCAAGCGAGCCAAATTGAGATATGGAATATTATTACATAGTGAGTCGTTGTAAGTGGTGGTTTTGTATTTGTGAAAAATTCGTGTCTAGTTTCAAAATGAACAAGTGTCGAGCTGTGGGTTGAGGTAATTTGCAAGGTGACGTCGGCAATAATTTTTTTCGATTTCCAATTGACGAAAGAAAGTATGTTTCTCTAGTGTTCATCACGTAGAATTGAACGAATAGACATATAACGAAATTCATAAAATAAATTGTTATAGACCATATATAGTGGGTTTATTAATATGCAGACTTTTTTTATGAAATGAATTTGTTGAATCTGAACTTCACAAATAGTATATGTCTTACAAGTTATAATATAAAATGTCAAAACAATCGGAGTTCCACTGGAAATCCACAATCACGTTTTTGGCTTGTATGTATCTGTGAAAAAAATTACTTTCACTGAAATCTCTGCAAAACCAAAGTATCAAATAATACATTCAAATAACCTTTTTTGGAGCCTAATTTTCATTTATATGTTTCAAATAATCTACTATAAATAGCGAATATGTCTATTTTCACATTCTGTCATCAATAACATAAAACATTAGAATTTCATTCGATTGACACACTTCATAATTAGCAAACTAGGCTAATCCAATAATATAAAAAAGTTATTTCAGAAAAACAATTCAAAACCAAATGAAATAAATGTTTGCTAAACTACCTCTTCTTGTATTTGTAATTTGTAATGGTATTTTCGATGAAATGAGCATCAAGCCACATTTAGAATTACAGAACAAGAAAACGGCTTCTATAGCAGAATATGCCTCGATAGTCATAGCAAAAGGCATACATTCTACCTGGAAACAGCCTGTAGCATACTTTTTTACTGAGTCATCCACATCAATACTGGATATAAAAAGTATTGTTATTGAAGCTGTTAGGCAATTATCAAAAATTGGATTGAGAGTTAGTAGGTAGTATAGTTTCAGATTTAGGTGATAATTTTTATAAACTTGCCAGAAAAGATCTCGAAGAAACTGTGGAGCAGTTATATTTCTTCAGTGATGTGAAAAAATATTTAACTTTTTCGATATTCCTCATACGCTGAAATGCAGCAGAAACCATGGATAAAAAATGGATGCAGTGTTTGATATTTTAAATTCAAATCGATTTGACGATGTCAAAGATTTCAATAAACCTTTTTTTGGAACATCACGACAAATTGATTTTCTGAAAGAAATTAAAATATTTTTCAGCAAATCAACTCAAATCAGGACTGTATGAAAAATTATTTTCGTCAACTGAGAAATACTTGTGAATATACCAGAAACCCAACGCCAGAGCTTTCAAAAACACATTTACTATTCTGTATTTCACATGGAAAGAAGAAACTAACTGTCTAGGAGATACTAGTGAGATTCTATCTAGTATTATAGATGTAGACATAAATAGAATGAAGATTCTTGTGGAAGTTCCAAAAAATCACTATAAACTTTTGAAAGTAGAGACAAATGATTGTAGAACTCTAGCCACTCCCGAAGGCAGGAGCTTGGG
>WOGO01017341.1:0-16204 GCA_015342085.1 Leptinotarsa defecta | reverse complement strand
AAATATCTTTGGGTGATCAGCAGAACGAAAGTGTACTCTTATAACATAAGTTATTCTAATATTTCGATAAAAAAAGCTACAAAATTGTTTTTGTCTTATATATTACAATCAAATAATTGCCTTGATAGAAGATGAGACATTCATCACCTTAGTGAAAACTATGCCTTCCTATTAGACATTGATAAAAATTGATATGATTTCCAAACCAGTAATAATTCTGGTTTTTCATTAATATAACTCATAACATTTTAAATATTTTCCGTTTTTGAACAAATTTCCAACCTCCCTGTGGCAGGGTTTGACTTTCATTTAACAACACTTCTTCACTTGTTGTCCCCAAGATTAATTTGGGTGTTTTCAATCAATCAATATTAAATTGAACATATTTGATTTTTGGGTTTTTTCATTGAGTTACTTATAGAACAGCATATGTCACTGATTACACTTGCACCATAACAGTTCTTCTTTGTTCCATAGTTCAATCATTGACAAACAAACACACTTTTTCAGACTGAATCACATGACAGCTGTCATTGTCAATTGTTTGTTGTCTATCTCTTTGTTCCTCAACCAAATGGCTTTTACCAGCTTTTGCTTCTAATGGAAAGCTCAATTAGAAATTTCTTATTTACGCACACAATGTAACAACTTAATCATTCCTTAGTTGGTTTCTATTGAAATTCGAATGTCACAATCCAGTATTGAAAAGATCAGACTCCAGATATATATTTTCCTGAAACACAAAAACAAATTAATAAAACCATTCAGATCAATATCAGAAAACAAAACAACTTTACAATTTATTCAAATTATCCAAATCAATATTTCGAAAGAGTTTCAATTTGTGAAAGGAAAAACACTCAATATATAAAAAAAACATTCAGCTAAAATATTGTTTAGCCTACTAGGTGGGAGAATTGGAGAGGAGCTCATGAATTTTGCCAAATGCAAATTTTAAAAATGAATTTTGTAAAATACAGAACATGAATTGTTATAAGACAACCAATATTGAAAGTATTAGATATTAGAGTTAGTTTAATAAACTAAGTGTAGTTTGAGTGAAGTGCAAAAATTTACAAATTAGAAGGTTTTGACATCATCTAGAATTTTCCAAATTTGGTTGCCAAGGAGATTGGGACTTTGTTGAAAGGGGAAGCCAAGGGAGTCGATAATCAACGCTGGAACGAGCAGCACGTACAATTTTTGAAAGTTTTTTAAAATTGAATTAAAATAGAGAATTGATGAATCAAACCTATTAAAATACATATAGATTCAATTATAAATAAAAATATATAGTGGAAAGCAGACAATTGAACTTACCCATAGTACCAATTAGAAAAATTGGAGTTGAAAGAAGAAACAGCCAGATCAATTCACCGCACCAAAAAGGAAAAGTTTCAAGGTATTTAGAAATCATTTATAAAACTCAAACCGCCATCACTGAACCTGTTTGCTGATAGAAGGAATCCAGGAGAGACATTTCAATTTCTCAGTGTTTGAAAACTCACTGAATTGATATTAATGATTAATTTATAAACATTCACTGAGCAGCCATTTTAGTAATCTGTCATAAGGCAGAGAACGTTGTAGCAATTATTATAGAGTGTATTGTGTAATTCTATTCAAGATTTAAATTTTAAGATATTTTTCGCAGGTGTAGGTAGGTTAAGGTTAATTGTATTAGTGCCATAATTTTTGAATTCAATATTATATTTATTATCCTTTTTTGAAAATTTATTTACCACAATATTTTTGAAAACTAACAAGACCTTTCCAAGAACTCTACCTGCAGAGAGAGAGGGCGCTGCATGCTTATATAAATCCGACTGAGCTAATAAAGGTAAGAAATATCTGTAAGATAAGGTATCTACCTGAAGTATATTCATCAAATTTGATTAAACAAACAATAAAAATCAAAACTCTAAGAATAAAATTCTGAACCCATTTATAAAATTCAAATAGAAAATTAATACAAAAACAAATTATCAATTATCAACATCACAAATATAATGGGGTCTCTCAGTCAAAAAATCAAAACTCTGCTTTACTTTCCCAAGCTTTCGCTTCTGGTGGGAAGCTTCTTCAGGGCTTATAATTCATTGAATTGTGGGTTTTTTGTCAATGAATAAAATTACAAATTATACTTGCAGTAAATATGAGTAAAAAACAACGAATTGAACATATAAATCGACGAAAGAAAGTTGAACATTAATGGATATTTTTGGTTTGATAAATGTCATACCTTCACATAAATGTCATTTTTCAGTGGGCATGATGATGTGATAATCTTTGACTCTAAAAGGAAAGTTGATTGATAAAATTTTCATTATTATCATTATGAAATAATTCATTTCATCTTCAACTCAAGTTATTTCTATTTCGAAGGTGAATACTATAAACAAATTCTTGGTACACCAATGGGAGCTACTATTATAGCTCCTGTTATATTTCAATACGTAATGGACGATCTTTCTGAAAACATACTTCCTAAACTGAGTTTTGAAATTCCTTTTTTAAAAAAATACGTTGATGATGTCATTTGTGCAATACCTTATGACAAATCTCATGAAATTCTTGATGTTGTCAATAGATATGATAAAAAATTGCAATTCACTATCGAAATAGAAAAAAATCAGACCCTTTCTGTTCTTGATACAAGGGTTATTCGTAAAGTTGATTCCTTGATCACTGGTATGTGCAACCTACGAATTCAGGATGATATGTCGATTACTATTCTTCTCATAAGAAATCAGTTGAAATCAATTTAATACAGTGTTTGATAAAAAAAAATGAAAAATCAGTACACCCTTCCCTCAAGCGGAAAAATCTCAAACTTCTTAGAGACATATTGATCGAAAAGTCTTATCCCAGAAAACTATCAATAAAATAATTTTCAATATTGGCAGTAATGCAAATTAAGAAGTGATCAACAGATAAGTATGTAATAGTGATAGTTCACCTATTAATTTTTCTTATAAATGTATGGAGATTTTCAGTCTCGAAAATGAGCTCCGGAGTGGTCGACCAATAGTAATCCAGGACGATGACTTGAGGACCCTGGTGGAATGGCGGAAAAACTAGCCGTCAGCCCCCACGCGATTTTCAGTGGGTCAAAACGTATTACAAAGGCCAAAAAGCTCGAAAAGTGGGTGCTATAAATTTGAACCATTGACAGCAATTGTCACGTTTCGAAGTCTATTCTTCTTTGCTCTTGTGTCACCAAAATGATCCTTTTTTTAATCGGATCGTCAAGTGTAATGAAAAATTCATTCTCCACAACAGTGGTTGGATATACTTAGATGAGCCACCCAGGCACTTTCCAAATGTGAAAACCCACTAAAAAAGACTATGCTTGTTGTATGGTGGTCAACGGCTGGGGTGATTCACTATAATTCTCTGCAACTGGGCCAAACTATCACAGTAGAGTTCAATTGCGAGAAAATCGCAATGTATCGAAAATTGTGCCAGTAGCAGCAGCTAGCACTGGTCGAAATTGATCGATTTGTGTTACGTTGGCAAAAGTTTCATGATTCAAATGGCGCTCAATACGGTTGCAATGAATGAATATACACTAAGATATTTCAGTTTGAAGTAAACTCATGAAAACAACAAAACTTAAAAAAAAAACCTAATAGATAGGCAAGGCTCTGATGAGTAATAATCTAATGAAATATATACCATTCAATTCAATATCATTCAATTCAATCAATAAGCTTCGTTATCATATCAGAATCAGAACTTCTCAATATAAAGAAAAGAGAATTGAAACTTTCTATGTTTTTTACCACTTTTATTTGTAAGTAACGTTACTGCAGTTTCATCCTATAAGGACATTTTCAATTTTATACATTAAACTGCAGTAACGTTAGTTACGAATAAAAATGGTAAAAAACATAGAAAGTTTCAGTTCTCTTCTCTTCATTATGATTTCCTACTACGTAGTAACGACTACATCTAGAGACGAAAGAACGTTTTCACAGTTATGCATAGGCCTATGCCATAGCTATGCAACATATATTTTTCGTACCATTGACATCTTTGCCAAAAACATGACAAACCGTAAATCTTCAATTTCTGAAGTATAATTATGTTTTGTTATCGGTAATATAATAATAGCTTCTCTACGAATATCCGGAAAAACACCGCTTTCAAATCTAATACGTACCATGTGTGTAATAACAGGTATTATTGCGGGCAGCATAACTGAATCTGTTCTAGATTTAGTCCATCGTAACTTTTTGGAATTCATAATTTTTGGAATTTCATAATCTGTTGGGAGCTTGAAATGAAACACATTGTTAGTTTCGTCGTGACTTTTGTAATAGTTTTTCATCGTTCAACTATTTCGTAGCGAGTTGATATAGCAATTATTTATTCATCAACAACCTGTAGATGCAATGGTATACTTTCGTCTTTATATTTCCAAACATTTTTTTTATTCTTTCCACATAGTTTTTGAATCGCTGAGCCTAAATGCTCAAGAAAACCATTTGTTATTTTTTTTATTATAATGTGGTGAAAATTCGCTGATCAATTATTTCTTGTATGATAGGAATTTTCGAAATCTGGAAGCGAGTATATATCTCAACTGCAACTTCAATTTGTGCTACTTGGAAATTTATTGTATGAAAAATATTGTCGATTCGTCAAAAATACTTCGATTCTATAAATTTCTCTTTATCATTAGGCTTGCTGGCATGGGATTGACTATGGTTTCAACATTTCTTGAGAGGTGGAAGTTGAAAATTTTCATTCCCAAATCTCAAATAAATTCATCAGATTCTTGCACGAACTGACCTTTCACAATTACAATTTTTGCAAATGATACGTGAAATAACTGCGAAATATTTAAAAATCACTGTCTGAGATAGAAGATGAGATTGAATTCATATTCGCAGCATTCATTTGAATCCTGCAACTTTGAATGAAATTGAAACATGTAAGTACAATTTCACAATAAGTTTGTCAAGATATCACGAAATTTCCAGTTTCAATCTTGAAATATTTCATTTGAACAAATTTTAGTGGAAATGATTTAGTTCATTAGTGAAATGGGATGTTTTGAAATTGAAACAGATTATTTTGATTTCTTTGAATTTTTTCAGAAACACTCTGATTTTTTTGTACTGATAATTATTTTGATATCTGAGCAATATTTTCGAGTTGAAAAAATGTTCTGCTCAATGTCCTACCAGAAAAAAACCCATAAATATACAGGTGACTTACATCTATATCCTTATACGCATTATTTACCTTCAAGCACAAAGATAATTCCTTCAACCCACAGCCTTGAACGAACTCCACGGCGTCCCTGTATATATGGTACTCGTTCACATATTCTTGGGCGTCATCAGTATAGACACAGGCGATTCCTAGAAAAGCCACTAGCAAGAGAATCCTCATATTAGGAATTGTACACATACGCGAGTCGACAAAGACTGTGTTCGGCCACTTGAACATCCTGGTTTTATCTAGGAGGAGTTACCCGTAAGGATCTTAATTACAACTATTTGAAAAATGTGTACTGCCTTGTTGACCGGGTTTGTTGTTCATACTAGTAGAGCAGAAAAACAAGCCTTCGACAGTGACACTGAAGACACGCGACAAAAAATGTTGCTATACTTGGTGTAAAACCTCATTTTCGAAAGAATCTAAACTTATTTGTTTATCAAGAATCGAGTTTAGTTTGTTCAATCATTTCATAATCTCATAATTCATTATGATGTATTTTATTCCATGAAGTCATTTCAGGCTTCTGAAGGATGTAATCACTTCTCATGAAAGTCACACTGGAAATAACAAAAAAAAACTGCAATAAGGTATGACCTAACATCGACCCAGATCATTGATTTGGGTGTAACAATTTCGATATATTAGTTCACCCCAATACAACTCATGAAATAATCTTTTTAGAAGTGGAAAACATCTATAAAAAAACCCCTCTACGAAGGGACATAGATGGACTCAATATCACTTATACATACTCACTACATTTGGGTCAGAAGAATGAATTCCTGAATTCTTACAATACTCAACTCATTTGTATTTGCATATTTTCAAACAAAAAATGTTCACAATATAGGAATGAAACAAGTTTCTTGTTATTATGGAAACAATAGAAGATACAGTCTTCAAAGTTCCTACGAATTGAATCTGCTCTCCATAAGTCTTATCAGTGATGCTAGGCTGAACCACGAATGCATTGCTGGATTCAACTGCCCTTAAAGGACAAACCTGAGTGAAGAAGAGCGATGAAATCTGCTTTGAAGACGCCATCAATAAGAATGACGGAGAACTCAATCCTCCAATATCAAAGATTAACGAGGCTCCTCGGCTCCCCAAGGCGGGCGAAGCTTCGACATCTAACGCAGAACGAGTTTCGTTATCATCATGTTACCATCTTGTGGTGTCAAAGCCAACTGTATTTGTTACTCTTTTCGAATTACCTTCAGTTTTTTTACTGATATAAACGTAACCTCGAATTAGACAATCAACATTTTGTTGGAGACTGATACTTTCTAGTAGGAACAATGTTTTTTTAGGCTCAGGTTTTATGTTCTCGATCATTGACCGACATTTTTTAATTTAAGGTGAGTAATGATTCATTTACCTGCCCCTGGTGAATGTATTTCGTTTCAAATTTATCCTTAGTTTGATTGAGTCATTATAACTTTCGTGATTTACATTACCAACCGAATTGTGAACATCCTGACTAAGAATGAAGCTTCAAGTTGAAAATGAGGTGATCAAATGCAACTTCTAGTGCCCCACCTCCACAAAAACCCCGAGATAAGCCTCCATAGGCATGAGGCTAAAAAATAGTACCCAACCAAACCAGAGTACCTTTGTGGGGAAAGATGTCATCACCCTCCTTCATTGGGACTTCTCCTTTAAGGATAGTTGAGTCCAGCAATGCATTAGGGATTCCGCCTAACACCACTAATGAAACGTATGGCGGGTTGAAGAAACGCAGTTGACAATAGATGTTATCCTAAAAAGAAAAGTAGTAACAAAATGATCCTATTCTCTGCCGAAGAATCATGAGCCAACTTCGTCGATGAGACCTATAGTTCACCCTATTGATGCACTCAATAGTTTAAGAAAAAACACCTGAACCTTGCCTTTAATGTAAACCTACGACTTTGTAGTTACGTGTGGCAGATACCCGACGAAAAGACAACAACTACCTTAGCCTTGAACGAAAAACTAAAAACTTCAGGATATAGATTATACAGTCCTAATAGTAATGTTACCTGCAAAGCCATATTGAAGGAGATAACTACACATTACTTAGGAGAGGAACTGAAAATGATGATTAAAAGCCCTTATAAAGTTGAAAGTGTCAAAAGAATGAACAGACGCGTTGTAACAGATGGGAAAATCCAATACGTAGTACCTGCATCGACGATTTTAATTACTGTTGTATATGTTCATTTATATTTCACACTGTATATATTTTACCGATGTGTGTAGACAGTGAAGTCTGTCATTCTGTTATCACTTTTGTCATATGCATTTTTGTGATAAAGTATTACGTATTTCTTAACAAGAATTTACATATACAATAGTGGCGACGAGGATGGGATAGAATAAAATGGATTCTGAACAATTCAGTATCCTGATTAAGACTCTTACGGAATCATTACAATGTTCACAAAAATCCAGTTCCCCAGAAGTTATTCCTTTAGAACCTTTTTGCGAAGAAACGGAAACGTGGGACATTTTCATCAAGAGACTAGAGAATTTTTTCAATATGAAAAATTTCACGGGTACCTTGGCAGAGATTGACAATAAGAAGAAAGAATGGTTGATACATTCCATGGGTACAAAAACATTACAACTTCTATACAATTTGACTAGTCCTGACGATCCGAAAACCAAATCATATGATTCTCTCCAAATTCTAATTAAAGAACATCTCCATCCCAAGCCTAGCGTAATCGCGGAAGAAAATCGTTTCACAAGAAGAATACAACAAGAAGGTGAAAGCATTTCCGATTTTGTAGCAGATCTGAAGAAACTATCAAGAAATTGTGACTTTCGATGTCTTTCTTGTAATGCGTCCACTGCTGATAAACATCTACGGCAGCAATTTATTAGTGGACTGAAAAACTCCAGTTGGTTGGAAAAACTGATTCAGCTGAAAGAACCTAACAATACTTTTTTGGATTGTGTTGAAACAGCACTAGCAATGGAATCAGCTCACAAAGATTCGAAAGAAATTCAAGCATTGCAATCATCTTCGATGTCAATAGCTCAAAATCAACTGAAATTCAGTCAAAACTTCAAAAGGTCATCTCCGAATCCGTTCAAGCGTTTTTGTTTTCGATGTGGTGATGAATCGCATTTAGCAAATGTCTGTAAACACGTTCGTTCACATTGTGGAAGGTGTGGTCGAGTTGGACATTTAGATGCAGTTTGTAGAAATGGAAAACCAATGACAAATCATCCAAGTGTCAAACCTACCAAGAAATTTGTGAAATCCAATAATCAGAATCAGATACATCCAGTAACTCAACCAAGTTCTAGTGAGGTTATTGTGGAAAATGATTCTGATGATGAATTCTATTACATCAACAATATCATAGACTGTGTGTTACCAGAATCTAAGCGAAAACCGGATAAATTTCTCCTTGATGTTCAATTAGATGATAAACATGTAGAAATGGAATACGATACCGGAGCAGCAGTTTCTTCTATATCTTATGATATGTTTAAGGAGCTTTTTCCCAATAAACAGATTCACACAAGTGAACTTCCTTTGAAGACTTACACAGGAGAAATAATAAAACCAATTGGATACTCAACTTTTGAAGTCAGTTATTGCGGACAAAAAGTATTGGCTAACCTATATATATTACCTGGTGAGGTAGAACCTATTTTAGGTCGTGAATGGCTCAAAGATATAAAAATTATTCCACCTGAAATTCATCAGGTACAGGACGATACATATTGGTCAGAAAATTCGAAATCCCAAATTTTGAATGAATTACGAAAAGAATTTAGTGCAGTTTTTGAAACTGGAATTGGTAAAATAAATAATTATGAAGCCAAATTATTTCTTCAGGACAACTCTGTACCAATTTACTGTTCTGCAAGAAAAGTTCCATATGCATTGCAGAAGAAGGTAGAAGACGAGATAGACCGCCTGGAAGAAATAGGAATTTTGACAAAAATTGAATATAGCGAATGGGGTACGCCAATAGTTCCAATTGTTAAGAAAGATGGTACTATTCGATTGTGTGCCGATTATAAGGTTACAATTAATAAAATTCTCAAAGATGATCGATATTTAATGCCTAATGTGGAAGATATATTTGCTACAAGTATGATTGGTGGTAAGCTTTTCACAACTCTCGATATCAGAGAAGCTTACCTTCATATGCCTATGGATGATAATAGCGCCAAAATCCAAGCTATAACCACAACGAAAGGAGATTATACTGTTAACCGTCTTATGTTTGGAACCAAGGTGGCACCAGCAATTTGGCAACGTTACATTACAAGAACCTTATCCGATATACCGGGGGTATGCGTATTTCTGGATGATATCAAAATACAAGGATCAAGTTTCCATGACCACCTTCAGACATTAAAAAAAGTTCTGAAACGTTTGCAAGATGTTGGCCTAAGAGTTAGAGAAGATAAATGTAAATTTTTCGAGTCCAAAATTACTTATCTGGGACATACTGTATCTGACAAAGGTCTAGAAAAGACTCCAGAGAAGATCAAGGCAGTAGTCAATGCAAGAATTCCAACAAACACATCTGAGCTGAAGAGTTGGCTGGGACTAGTAAATTACTATAGTAGATTTCTCAAGAATCTAGCGACGAAACTATCTCCACTGTATAATTTACTCCAGAAAAATGTTACTTTTCAATGGACAGAACAATGTCAAAATGCTTTTGATCTTATGAAACGGGAAATTACATCAAGTGAAATTCTCTGTCCATATGATTCTAAGTTACCATTAGTACTGGCTACAGATGCAAGTCCCTATGCGCTTGGAGCAGTCCTCTCCCATATAATGCCGGATGGCACTGAAAGACCGATTGCTTACGCTTCCAGGTCTCTCAGTAAATCAGAGAAAAACTATAGCCAAATAGACAAGGAAGCTACTTCGATATTTTGGGCTTGCAATAAATTTTTCCGTTACTGTTATGGGAGAAAATTCCGACTGATCACAGACCACAAACCATTAGTGTCCATTTTTCATCCAGAGAAGCATCTTCCTAGTATGGTGGCTACTAGAATGCTTCATTATGCTCAATTCTTACAAGGCTTTGATTACGAAATTTCATACAGATCAACAGAAAAGCATGCGAATGCAGACGCCTTATCTAGATTACCAGAAACCGCAAACACAACACATACTTCCATTGATACAGTAGCACATTACCAATTACAACAGTTGTTAGTTCTACCAGTAACGCATACTGAAATTGCCAAAGAAACGCAAGCGGATTCTATTCTAATGAATGTCTACAAAAGTTTACTTGAAGGAAAGAGAATCACAGAAATTGGATACGTTGGTAATGATTTGGAATTTTCACTTACACATGGAGTTATTTTAAAAGGTTCAAGGGTGGTTATTCCGACCACACTACGGAGAAAAATCCTGGAAGAACTACATGAAGCTCATACAGGTATAGTGAAAATGAAAGCGCTAGCCAGATCTTACGTCTGGTGGCCAAAAATTGACTCCGATATTGAGCAATTAGTTAAAAGTTGCATACCATGTCAAAGTGCTCAAAACAAACCGATGAAGGTACCACCTCACTGTTGGGAATACCCAAGCTCTCCCTGGCAACGAATACACATTGACTTCGCTGGTCCTTTCATGGGTAAATATTTCCTACTAGTAATAGATGCATTTTCTAAATGGCCAGAGATCATTTCCATGACTTCTATGGTAGCTTCAAGAACAATTTCCATTTTACGTAATCTTTTTGCCCGTTATGGTCTACCAGTCATTTTAGTTAGCGACAATGGTCCAACATTCAGATCTCAAGAGTTTGAACTGTTTTTGAAAAGTAATGGTATCCTGCACAAGTACTCAGCACCATATCATCCGGAAACAAACGGCCAGGTTGAAAGATACGTCCAAACAATGAAAAATGCACTGAGGAAATTGACATCTAACCGAGACAATTTGGATTGTAAATTGGCCAACTTTCTAATGCAATATAGAAAAATACCAAATTCAACTACGGGAATGTCACCTGCCATGCTTTTTTTACAAAGAGAAATTCGTACAAAAATTGATTTACTCAGATACATTGAAAATGAAGACAACAAAAATTTAATTCGACCTCAAATGAAGTATTTCATCCCTGGTCAACGAGTTCGAGTTCTGAATTATGATAAAAGCTCGAAATGGAAATTCGGAAAAATTGTTGAAAGAGAAGGTTCACTGCATTATTACATCGAGGTTGATGGTAAGTTGTGGCGACGACATTTGGATCAAATAGCGCCAACGGAGGTAGATTGGTCGGATAATTACAGAAATATCCGATGTTGCTCTTACGGAAATATATCACCCAATGAAGGCATTAACATATCTACCACTCAAAGCTCCAATCAGGAAACAATGGAAATGGACAATGAACAACAGGAAGGGATTTCTATTTCACTACCGGAGAATGAAGCATCAATTTCTGACTATTCATCTATAGAAAATTCGGATGGCAATAAAGATCAACAAACGAACACATCAAATACTGAGAAGAGCAATCAAGCAGTAAGGAGAGGTACGCGAGTGAGAAAACCTGTGCAAAGATTAAACCTCTAAATAAAGGGGAAGATATATGTTGTATATGTTCATTTATATTTCACACTATATAGGTCATATTTTACCGATGTGTGTAGACAGTGAAGTTTGTCATTCTGTTATCACTTATTACGTATTTCTTAACAAGAATTTACATATACAATAAACCTAATTCAATATGGAAAATTGTAGCTTGAAGAAAACACCAATGGAAAAAGGATTCCAAAGTAACCCAGAAAGTGAAATAATTGTTGTCCCATATAGAAAACTAATTTGTGGATTGATGTATCTATCTATTACTACAAGACCCGATATCACATTTGCAGTTTCTTTTTTAGGTCGATTCTTAGATAGACCGACAGCAGAAACCTGGAAAGCAGGAAAAATAGTTTTACGCTATTTAGCAGGAACTCAAGACATGGGGCTAACTTATTATAAAACTAATGAATTGAATTCAAATTTAAAAGCCTTTTCAGATGCTGATTGGGCTACCGACAAAAAAAGCGTCAGTGGTAGTATAATATTTTATGGAGACAATTCCATATCATGGTACTCGAAGAAATAAAACTGTGTTGCTATGTCAACAGCCGAAGCTGAATTTGTGGCAGTGGCTACTTGTGCACAGGACGTTGTAAATCTTAAGGGAATTTTAAATGATTTAAAAGTTGAGAATGATGCGATAATCAAAGTTAAATTCTTATGTCTAAAAGTAATGAGAACTCTAAATGAGCCAAACAGACAAAAAATTTTTACTTGAAGGATTTGATCTCTAAAAAAATTTTAACAATAGAGTATGTGTCAACTGATCAAAATTCAGCAGACATGTTAACCAAAGCTTTAAGCACAGATATTTTTGTAAACCTTATAATTAGGTCCAATATAATTTAAGTGATTTTCATTTTATCCAATCTCAAATCAAGAAATCAATGTTGAAGCTTTTTTGAAGTCTTTTGTATTTCTAACTTAGAATTCATACATGCGATAAGCTGCTGTTAGAGTAGTGTCAATATGTTTATTGAAAGAGAGGGATGAATCAAAAGTAACATCTAGATCATTGAGTGTGTCAGGACGCTCCAGAACTTGATTGTTTATAACATAGTTGTGTAAATTCAAGTTCGTTTTCAGTGAGTAAAACATTACATTACATTTGTATATGTTGAGAGATATATTATTTTTCCGACAACATGTAGCAACGCGATTTAAATTCAGGGAAAGACGTTCGTTCATGATAACATCATTGCTAATTGACAAATCTGACTTTCACTGATATGACAAAATGATGTTCATGATATGCAAAGTGGCTTCAATACTACAACAACCAGTCGGTGTCATACTTTTTTTCCCAATATTGTTGGCTGTGGTGCCCACTGAGAATCCACTGGGCCTAGTAATTTCAGTCTAGTTAGGGCTAAATAAGCGTCTTATCACTTCAAATTATTGTAGCAAATTTCAGCCAAATCGGTGTAAGGCTATTTATGGTATTTCATGAATATCGTTTTTTAACTGTGTCTCAGAAACGAAGCAACTCCGGTCATATGTTCATGGGATTTTTTTTAAACTGTCTAACAAATCACCCTCTGAAGTTTCATATCCTACTCAAGAAATATCTTGTGTATGCATAAAAAGAGTATATGAATAATTTTCCATTAAATTTTTCATTAAATCATTATCAGTTTTTTTGAATCGAAATTAAGCGAATCTACATTCAACTTGTTTTTTGAAATAATTCAACTATTAATTCAGGTCCATTCCATGAATCCTTACTTGATTCAAAGATGGTATTATCAGCATATATAAGTACTTTGAGGAATAGGGTGGCTCGTTTTGAATCAGTTTCAGGCAAAAGTTATTTTGCCTGAAACTGATTAGTAGTATACAAAACTTTTCTTGAGTCCACAGAATGCCACTTTGATTTGATATTTATATGTCTGTTTTCATTGATAGCAAAAAAGGTCCTTGCATCTGATTTTAGCACTGAAATTGTTCAATACTTTGGAATTATTTACTTGTGCCTCTCGACAATAGATTCAAAATTTATTTCAGACATTTATCAACAGTTGCATCGTCCGTCTGCACCACATTTTCCTGTTTAAGTTAAAGCGTGCACACAATGTACTGTAATGACCCTAAGGACGTATTGGACTGGATAGGAGGTCATAACTTTATACCAGAACTGCTTTTCGCTTCACTTGATACAGATGCATGACATTTGAAATTAAAACATTCATCAGGCTGTGACTTGCTCTAGAGTGCTTGAGATTTCTAGTCCGGGGAAAACTTACGATTAAAATATGTCATTGGGAAGAGTGATATTCAATCAATAAATGTGGTAGTTTTCAAGTGCTTACTGTCATCGATTTCAAAAAGCGATTTTTTGTGATGTTTCACAAATAAAAGTCAATAAGAATATGAGTTGAAAATATATCAATTTCGAAGAGGTTATACTATGTAATATCGTTGTTTTAATGAATTTAGATGGTGCCAATATGAAGTTAGTGGTGTAGGAATATTTTTTACTATTTGGAGATGCCGTTTCACGTGTCCACTTTTATCAAGTTTTCTGAAAATACTGCAGCCATATAGGCTCAATGCATTGACACTATTAATACTATTTTCTTGCATTTTCAGAAGCTTTTATAATTTTTTATATCATCCTCATCAGATCTTCATTTTGCCAGGAAGTATTCATGTTGAACGTAGAGAAATTTTCTTACTGCCATCCCGTATTTCAGAACACATCTGATCTTAGCTTCCAGGTCTGACTCATAAGATCAGTGCCAAGACAAAGATAAAACTTGGGGCTTGGAAAAAAATATAACAGATTCATGAACATGATATAAACCGGAAATGAAGTCATAGTCTTGTTCATGTGTTTACAAATTGGATGCTTCATTTTTATTTTAAAACAACCAAGTTTTTCAAAAAAATTTGACAGAAGCCTTTTCTGTCTTAACTGTACATGTATTCCATTTCTAATAGCATGAATTCGACTTCTTTAATGAATTATATTATCTGATTCCGCTTCATCATGGGTAGTTGAAGTCTACTCGTCTCTATGGAATTGTTTCTCTTCTACGAACAATCTACCTGTTTCGGCATTCCTCACCTCAAAGGTTTGAGAAAAAGTCGTTACAGTTATAATTATTATACGTTTCTGTAGTATGTTCAGTCCAATATCAGATATAATACAGTGGCGTTCCATGAAGATTTCAGATACTATTTACTTCCTTATCTGCTGAGCTCTTGATCCAATATCGGAAACACATATTTCTTGAATTCCCCAAACATTCTCATTTGAAAAACAACCGAATATTGCTTGTGAGAATATGGATACTAATTTTGTAAATCTTCGGGTAGACATGATGGAAAATCGTTTGATTGTCCCTAATTGTGATAAATAACTTGAATGAAAATAATTACTGCATTTTCTCAAGACAAAAATATTGCCAATTATCAAAAGATGTTCATCTGATATCTGTAACTGAATGTAGTTTCAACACGACGGTGCTTTTGTTCATTTCAAATTGACTGCTAGAGTAGAGGAAAGGAAGATCAAAAGTAAGCGAGTAAGTATTCTCTGCAACAAGCAATATTTAATTGTAACCGAACGAAACTAAGTAGTTTATTTGGTGAGTGATCTGTCAGGTCAAATGGCGAGAATGTCTCTCTGCCAAATATGGAAAACCGTATCTGTTCCGGGGTCGGCCAGGCACAAAGTATGTACTCTGCTCATCTTCTGAACAATGTTTTCTGATCATTCACGTTACTCAATATGATGATTCACGACAGTGACCTTGTTCTGGTAGAAAATGTAGGTTTTTCCTACTATTATCTAACAATTGTTTGGTGTCATACTTCGTAGGATGTATAATTACATTGAAAAGGGCCAACACTGAAAGATTTCACCAGAAGAATTTCACTAGTTCGGACTTCCATTGTCTAATATATAAAATGATTTGAAATCCCAGAAACAATTAGAAAGGAGAATTAAAAATGAATAGCTGAAAATAACAATTATATCAAGCAAAAATAACCTCAAATCAAATAATGGTGAAATAAAATACAAGTAAAAACAGAAAGATTCGACAAAAATTTAAAATAAAGAAATAAAAATGGAAATGAAAATGAAAAGTTGAGAGATTCCAAGCTATGTTAGTTCACGACGTTTTATTGTTAATAACTACAATCGTCTTCGTGTGATGACTGGACTGATTCCTCCAAGAGATGACTATTCATGGGTCGTTCGAGTACTTTCACTTATCCCCGCTTTCCATTTTTTCCGCTTCACTGGTTCAGTGGGAGATAACCATTTGGCGGGAGTTGGCCATTTTTCGCTCGATGATGGGTTTCCATATGTTGCGTATTTCTACGCTGGCTTGGCTGAATACGTTGTTGGACAACATGTATGCGGCTTCCTTGAATTTTCTCCTAAAC
>WOGO01017280.1:0-14652 GCA_015342085.1 Leptinotarsa defecta | reverse complement strand
TTCTTTTTTATTTATTCAATTATTATATTTTTACTCGTAGGTTATTTCACTATCATTTCATTTCAGGTTTATTGTTTGCTTAATATAACTGTTATCGTCAGCTATTCTTTTTTTAATTATTCTTTTTTTACTTGTTTCAGGGATTGCAAATCATTTTATATAGTAGACAATGGAAGTCCGAACTAGTGAAAGGGTACTTAGTTTTTACATCCGATTCAGAAATTAGTTGAAGATTTCCCTTTAAAATAATCTTGCATGGAACTATCTTCTGTAAGGTCGATGAAACTTTATTTTAGTTCCAATTCATTTGGCGAGGTTCCCGAAAGAGGATTTCTGATCCAGTCCACTTTTGAATAATCTTCAAGAGAAATACTTCTTGAAGCTTATTTGAATACTTTCCAAGTAAACAATGATATCTGCAACCACATCTATCATTGGAGATATTTCATTTTCTTCAAAAAATGATGAATCTCCTCCTCTATTTGTGAACAAAACAGGACCAACTTTCTCTTGAAGGAGTTTATTTTGTCACTGGCTGTGAAGGCTGTTGTGTTTGGTCACTGAAGTCCCAAGTTCAGTGTGTTGAGTTTGTCAAAAATGTCGGCTAGGTAAGCCGTCATGATTTTTTTCACTTAAAAACATGAAAGCACCTCACTTCTGTAGGCAGGAGTGAAGTTTCGAACTTGCCACCCATTTCTTCATACATTGAAGAGAATAATCTTGTGTTTAGAGCTCTAGCCTTTATGGAGTTAATAACTTTTACAGCATAAAATTTTGAAAACTTTTAGGAAAGGACGAAAAATTGATGTTATTAACTGAATGGGACAGCCGGTAGATTCACTTGGAAAATGCGAATTCCGTCACACAATACCATTTATAACGCATCGTAATTTTGGAGTCGTTTTATGACCCTCATTATTACTCTCTTTGGTGTGACTCAGGCCTTGATAATTGAGCTGAAACGCGGTTGGGGTTTTCTAGGGCACGTCGTATTCCATTTCAGCCCATGAATGTTTGATTAGTTCCGTCAAATATTTATACCACACGTTTGTTGCTCAGCTTCTTCTACTTTTCCGAGTGCCGAATACCATATTATTCGATATTCAATCGAATACTATGAATACTATATCACCGGAGATGGAGAAACGAATTTTTCATGTTCTCACAGGAAAAGAAAGACGTACAATCCAGCCGAGAACCACACGTATTCAATCAAGACAGTTGCCACAAGGGTTAAAACTGGAACTATGGCTATTCAATCAGTATTTAATTATTTATAATAATAATAATAATGATAATATTGAAAATATCGCTTTATTATCTTCTATCTCTATCAATGATAGGGGTCAAAATTGTCTTCATTTCGAAAAATGTTATCACCTGCTCTTGAGTTGAAAAAATGCTGCCATTTCATGGTCCTACGAATGGCACTACTTTTTATCTTCACGTCTCAAGGACGAAAATATAAAAATGACATCGTTTTATACCAAGTTTAACAATTCTGTAATCAAAAGTCAATTGATGGTTATATATGTAATTTTACTATTCATAATCCATTTAGGTACGTGTAAATCACACTAATGCTTATTAAACTATTGTTATATTCTGTAAGTAGGGTTAATTCCTTGCGAATCATCGATAGTTTCACTTTCTCTAAATGGAACTTCTAATTGTGGTGGTTTTTTGGATTACTTTCAAATTTTGATTGAATGATATTCGTTCCAATTCCATAACATATGTTTCAAGTACGAACTTTGTTCCGAAAGTATTTTTTTTGTATAATCCAAAGTTCATATGGAAGTAATTGTTACGGGATACTTTTTTTCTTCAGTTTGTGTCTGAAGTAACTTTTTGGCATGATCAACGCATCATTGTTAAAAGTTCATTCTGAAATTAATTACTTTCTTCTTTCCTCTAGAATATTTTCACATTTTTGTATGAAGATGGAGAGATAGAAAGCCGAAACCTTTCTTTCCCGAATATTCAGACATGGAATTACAATTGTATTGTCCCACTTCTTTCACGTCCAGTTCATATTTCAAATTACTGAGGAACATAGGAAATAAATTACAAAATCAACAGTGCAGTGTGTTATTTGAATAGCTGGTCTTTTTATTGACTGAAAAATAATTTTCAGCAGTTTCACCCTATAACTTGTTTAAATGCAGTGGAATGATTTTAAATTTATAATACTATTCAGAACAGCGCAGCTATTTAGTTTTTTCTCCTCAATCGTCACAAAACGCCATCCTTTCATGAGTCTCTTCATCCTTGGGAACAGGAAAGTGTCACAGGGTGGCAAATCTAGTGAATACGGTAGCTGAGGCATAATTACGGTGTTGTTTTTAGCTAAAATATTACAAAGAAGCAAGGTGCATTATGGTGATGCGAAAGTCTTGAATTGTTTTTCTACAATACCGGACGTTTTTTTTTCGTGCCTATTGCTTCTCGCAATCGGTGCTCAACTTCAAAATAGTACTCCTTATTGATCGTACGACCATGGGGCAAGGATGTCCTACGCCACGGAAATCGAAAAAACCGTGAGCAAAACCTTGAAATTCGAACTTCGGCGTGGAATGAACTTCACGAAAAAATTGCATGATATTATATCTCAGCAACTTCTCTTATAGAGATTCGACGATTCTTCATAAAAATTTTCTTCACTTCCCCAACATTCTCATCCATTTTGAGCGTCCACATTCACATCTTCTCCTTCTTTTCGAATGTGCGTAACCTGCTATGTTTGAACAATCACCATATTTATTAAACAGCCCACTATGCAGATGTATGTACATGAGTTTTTAATTTTATTCTGTTATATAGGCACGAATACATTTTTGTTCATTCATTCACAAAAAGAATTTCATTCATTCATTCATTCATTCATTCATGGTCAGGCCCTATCTCCCGAAGCGCCGATACATTTGGGAGAGCGCGGCAGCATTATCAACTAACGACCACTCCCCACACCGCGGGGTAATTGATCATTGGGTCCAAGAATTATGTGCCCTGAGCAAGCCAAGAATGAGCCAATGCGATAAGCCGGTATGATTTTAAGATTCGAGAGTACAGGGGGCATCATTCCACCAAGGACTCCAATAATCAAAGTGATCTTGACAAAGTGGTCTTGATGGAGTCTGCGGAGTTCGAAAAGAAAATCTCGATATTTTATCCGTTTCTCCTCATCTTTTCTGACGACTAATATCGTCAGAAAAGAGGAGGAGAAACGGATAAAACATCGTCGTATTAGCTTGTTCGAGCCTGAGGATGGGGAACGAATAGTTTCAATAAATTTGGCACTTCTCTTTTCACATAAGGGATTCAATATCCTCCGGAGCGTAGGGCAACACCGGTGTCTCGTCAATACCGTAAGAGTGGCGTAGATGGTAATATAGCACTCCTATGTCGATGGATATAGGCCAAGACCTCATATACTGGATATGCTGATAGCAAGTGCATTAGGGTCTCGGAAGCCTCGTAGCAGGCCCTGCACCTCTTTGTGTTAGGAACCTCTATACCCATCATGGTTTATCTTTGTGTTGCCAGAGAAGGGACGGGATCTCTGTGGCTTTCATATGAGACTTCTGCTGAACGGGTTCCAACTCGGAGTTCATCATCTGCTCGGGCTACTGCTATGGCAGCTGCCCTGAAGAGAAATGCTCCAATTTCTGCTCTCTTATGGTCGCGGAACATGCAGAGAAGGGGATCCGACCTCTTGACGACTTTATAGCCTACACCCAATACCATTCTGTCATGTAGATACTCCTTTTGTCATGTTGACATAGAAGTACCACCATGGAACTGACGATTTGATATGCAAACTCCTATAGAGATGCCTCATTTTTCGGGTCTTTTCGTCGAGTTGGTACAGCTCCTCCCGAGTCCACTTCACTACTACAGACGAGTAGAGTAAGAACGGAACGGCAAGCATATTTGTTGCAGCAACTTTGTTCTTCTTCTTATTATTATCAATAAAATGTTTCCTTCTGGATGAAAATGAATTTGATTCAAGCATATGCAATGAAATCTGAGATTTGTAAAATTTTGTCCATCTTGGCTATCGAATACAAATTTGTTTTGATCTGTTTCAAAATCTGTAAAAAATCTCTTCCGTTTTCGCATCGAGTAACGTTTTCTTTTCAATAACGGACTGTCAAAATGACTGATTGAGTTAACTGAAAACTGTGTTTGAGTTGAATCCTGTATGCTAACCTTGATTTCCAAAACATACACCAAAAAAACCATTCTCTTTGGTTGAATTCTCTATTATTAACAAAAGTAGTTTCCTTCACAATTTCGGTAGCATTGACTCCATATCTTGCGTCGAAATTTTGTCGGTAATAGTTCTCTATATAAACGTATCTAACTGTATCCTTTCAAATCTACAAGGGTATAGACGTTATCTCTTCGGCACAGATGGTGCTATCATAAAACTGTGCGGTGCATTTTCCACGAATGTTCAGTCTTTATCCACACTTAGACACACAAACAGACAAAAGGCAGTAACTGGAAACATTCTGGTTCATATACTCCAGACGAAAATAATGTTCAAAATGTTGGGACGCCGTACTCGTGACAAAGTTTTCATATTCGTTGGGAAATAGGAGAGCCGAAGTTATGAGTGAAGAGAGGTAGTTTGAATGGAGCGAGAGAAATTGAATTTTGGGAATAATATGATTGAATGAATTCTTGCAATATCAAAACAGCTTCATCAATATCAAGAAATATAACAACTATTATAAGAACGAGTAAACAAATTACTAGTGGAAGTAAACTAGGATGTATACAGATAATTGTGTCATAATCTATGGATACATATAGTTGTGTTGAATATTAACAAAAACTCATTAAATTATTATAACGTAGAAATCATTTTTTATGAAACATTATGAAGGAAATACGTCTGTGTTGTTGAATTGACACAAATTCTCTAATTCTTCCATTCCGAAAGGTTTTGAATACATTTCTCTGCCTGTCTCAATTTTGAGAAAGAAATCTAAAATTTCGAAATCTGAAGCCTAGCTAACCATATTCAACGTTATTTTCATGTTGGAACTATATTCTAGTTGATTTGTTTATGTTGTTTGTCACACAATGTTAGGGCTGCATAACTTGTTCTTTCGGAATCAACTAAGGTAGGTACGCCAAATAAAGCCCGGGGCCTAATAAGGCCCATACCCCCTTAATCCTCACTATTGACAAATGACCGCAATATGCTACAATGTGTAAACCCAATAGAGCCATCTAGATGCAAATATTTACACTAAGTTCAGCAGAGATACCAAACGTGGCTTTTATACTATCATTCGTTCACGTGCTTCCATGTTTATACATCTAATATAATTTTGAGGTTAGTATGCCATTCAAATATAGTATGCTTATATGTGCGATATTTTTTTTAATCTGCATGTCATTGATTGTTGTTTTTTCATAGTATATATATTACGTTAGGTTAGGAATCACACGTTAAAAGGTAAGACCTCTTTAGTCATTAGCTCGCACAAGTTTCTCAACTTCTGAGAGTTGTCATTCGTATGGGGGCGACAGCTGATTAACGGAAAAACAAATTTCAAACAGACAGATTTTTTTTTAAACAGGTTAATTGAAACGTAAATAATTGTAATGTCCAAAAAACAGTGGTCACTGACAGTGTTGCTAATAAGGCCGGGGTGGGCCTTATTAAGAACACTGCAATAATACGGATGCGCCTTGTTAAGACCACTACATTAAATCGTTTCTTAAGTTGGTAAACTTTGTTTCAGATTCTTGAAAAGTTTAAGATGCCCAAAGGTTTATGGACTGAAGAACAAATGGCTTCGGCCTTGCAAGCAGTCAAAAATGGGATGTCAGTAAGAACAGCCGGCAAAGAATTCAATATTGCCCGTCGAACACTAAGAAATCATTTGCTTAGTGGAAAAACGGAAAGGAAACTTGTCCGTCCTTCTTGTTTAACACTTGAACAATAATCCGAGTTGTGTGAAAGAATTTTTAGACTAGCTGATGTTGGAATGCCCTTAATATCTATAGTGGTAAGGCGTTCTGTCCATGAATATCGCCAACGAAACGGAATACCTGCCCCTTTTACCGATAAGAACATAGCTGGTCGAAAATGGCGCAAACTTTTTCTAGGTCGGCATCCCTAAGTTGTTAAAAGAAAATCGCAATTCATGAGTCCAGCTAGAGATGCCAAATTGAACACGTTCATAGTCAATGACTATTTTGAAAAGCTACGAGAAGTTATGTTGAAGCTTGATATCCTGCGAAGCCCTCAACGCATTTTTAATATTGATGAGAAAGCTTGCCGCCTAAATCTTAATAAACCACAACAGGTATATGCTCGTAAATGTGTCAATGGTCAGTTGTGGAAATGCTATAGGACAAATGATTCCAGCTATGATATTGTTCAAAGGAAAAAGAAAGAAGAATGAATGGCACAACAATCTACCTGCTGGGACAGTTATTGAGATGAGAGAGAAAGGAAGTATGACTACCCCAACTTTTATCAAGTGGATACATCATTTTGCTAAGTACAAACTAGAAGGAAGAGTACTGCTAATTTTTGATGTAGCATCATCTCATTTGGATGCAGGTATTGTCGATGCAGCCGAGTCCCACGAAATTTCGCTCTTCTGCCTGCCAAGTAATTGCACACATAATTTACAACCTATGGATAAGGCGGTGTTTAAAGCTTTCGAATCTTACTGGGATCACATACTGGACAAATAAACCAGAACGAATCAATAAATTTTCGTTTGGCCTCATTTTCTCAAAAGTGTGGTCAAAAGCAACTGCACCATCAAATGTTATTTCAGGTTTTCGTGCAACAGGAACATACCCGTATGATCCGAATATCTGTTTAAATCTGTGTTTTCGTTAATCAGCTGTCGCCCCCATACGAACATACGAAACTTGTGCGAGCTAAGGACTAACGAGGTCTTATCTTTCAAAGTGTGATTCCTAACACGGTTGCAGAAACATCCCAGCTTCAACCAGATAAATTCTCTCCAACAAATATTAAGCCTTCTTTGGTACACTTACCTTATTTTTACGGAATCAATTATTTTTATTATTGAATAAAACTAGTTGTTTTCCATGTTTCCTTATGATGTTCAAGAAGCGAAGTTAGGTGTCAATAATGATACAATCACATATCTAAAAGGCTAAGCTCTTAGATCTAAGCTAACATCAAATCAATAATTACCACTTTAATGAAATGAATAATAACTCTTTTGTCTGATTATCACTAGTTGATTTTATTTATACGACCGGTTTCGGGTTCAACCCTATTATCAAGTATAAAACTGAAATCTGAAATTTGAAAACTCGGTTATATCGGGAGTTTCGAGGTAAGATGGAAGAACAGGTAGTTGAACGAACCATGGTGCCAACTTTATAATTCTACACTGAAGATTATAGGGGCTGTCAAACTTATAAATTCAAGAATAGAGTCCTATATAAATCGAGTTGCCCATTTAGGGGTATATATTTCTGGTTTTCAATTGATATATATCGATTCAATGATATATTGCATTCAATATTTCATAAGATAGGTTTACTTCCGGTCAACCATATTCTAAGTATGTTCCGCTCGACCCTAGGATTCTGCAATAACTCTGTTGGGGTTCCGCAAGAAATCAGAAACGAATTCAAAACATCTCTGCCTGGTCGACCGTCTTGACGCGGCCTATCACGATTCACGAGGCGCAGCTGAACTTAGTCGCCACCCACCACAGTATACTTTGTTCTGTTCAAAAATATGTTTTCCGTTAATCAGCTGTCGCCCCCATACGAACGACAACTCTCAGAAGTTGAGAAACTTGTGCGAGCTAAGGACTAACGAGGTCTTACCTTTTAACGTGTGATTCCTAACACGGTTACAGAATCATCCCAGCTTCAACCAGATGAATTCTCTCGAGAAAAATATCGATCCTCCCTTCGTGAGTCGGGACCACCGCGGCCAATTCCACAATATTGTTCATTCAGATGATTGGCATACTTTGTTGATCCGTCACAAACGGGCCGCCGGTCGAGACAAAGCTACCGCTGCCCTGTCGAAAGGCGGCGTTTGGCTACTCCAAAGAATCCGATGTAAGCCATTTGAGTGAACGTACCTTGACAAAAAAAAACGATTCGTCTTGCAAATGGATGAGTCGACTGATATCGCTGATATGGCTATCTAGCTGGTTATCGTGAGATATCCATACAAAAGTTCTTTTGAAGAAGACATGCTTATGTGTTCACCGTTGCCCATAAACATTACCGGATACAAAATTTTTAACAAAATAAATATATTATTTGAAGGTTGAAGGAAATAATCTCAGTGGGATTATTTGGATTATTTGCGTTGGTAAGAGAGAAACAGAAAGCTTTATGTAACTCAGTGAGTTTGTTAGCGATAACGAATAAGAAATGTTTCAAGATGATGTATTTTAGAAATTGGTCCAATATCTCACTTCGATGCACGAATTTTTTTAAAAAATTTTTCCCGAAAAACAAAATATAAAAATCAAACTGAATTCATGGATTATAATGGTCTCAAGATGTTTAATCATTTACCCGACCATATTAAAATTTTAGAGGATAGCTGTGTATTTCGAAAATCAGTAAAAGACTTACTATGTGGTTGACCCTATTATAGTTTAGAAGAGTTCTATGAGGACCGCTTTCTCTAATTAATTTTCTCATCTGTATTTTTTATTGTATGATATATTCAATCAATTTTATATGTGTTTGAGTATTTCAACATTATTTGTACCCTATAAGTGTATATGTGTGTATCCAGTTTTCAAAAACGCACTTTCCAGAAATTTGTCGATTCACTAACTTCAATGCGCTCCTTTTCAATAGTAGCATTTTTTTTTAAACAGTAGAAGATGACTGGAACTATTCTAATCATCTCGTGATGACGCTAAGCTGGTTGACAAAACGTGCGTCGGGCAAAAGTATTTTGTTCTGGTATGATAAAAGTGTTTTCAATAGATACAGTTGCGCCACAAGAGCAATATTTTTTTTTGTAATTTCACCATCCACAATCTGAAAAATAATAAAAGTGTTTCAAAAAATATTTATTCTACTTCCCTATGATCGACAACCCTCAGAAGTCGAAACTTGTGCGAGCTAACGACCAACGAAGTCTGTCCTTTTAACGTGTGATTCCTAACACGGGATGGACGACAGCAAGTGAAAATCGATCGTTCAGACTGCGGCTTGAATCACCGACTAACACAACGGTCGATTTGAGCAAGTGAACAAAGCACACACGTCGAACCGACCGGCTTCCGACCATGGAATATTCTGATCGATGGAAAATTTTATACTCTATACATCAATGCTGTTCATTTTTTCCAACCTTTAATTTTTTGCCTCTTTTGAGCTTCTGTTTCTCCGTTAAAATCTGTTTTTCCTCTACGATTTCGAATGCAAACAAAGCACTGCCGACACATCCCGACAAAATTAATCAGGTATTTGGCATTTCAAAGACTTTGTGTTACAACGAAATGTCCCGTCGGCAGGCGGAAAGATCAAAAGGCTTCAGTGTTTTGCCTCTGTTTTTGTAAACAGACTTCGCTATGTGAGCAACTATTCAGTGTTAATCTATGTTAATCGATGTTAATCTGTAGTGGGTATAAATTAAGATGATCCCAGTTCTGCCATCATTTATCAAATCTGCAATATTTTTTTCCGTTCCATAATAGGTATATTCGTATTCTTAATAATGATCCAAAAATCGATTTTAAAAAAGCCACAGGCCGTCTTAGAAACACCGTCTAGAGAAGCCATTATGAAAACTATTCCTGCAGTGGAAACTACGGAAAACATTGCACACACCCGACTCATACTAGTTTTTTCTGTTTGGTGAAATTTAAGTTTGTTTTCGAAACTAAAACAAGTTTTTTGTCCGTGTTTTTGAAAACGAAACTAGTCGTATGCGATTCCGTTCAGTGGAAATCCACCTTAAGTGGTAGGAAATCAAGAATAACTCTACTAACGGACCATTCCTGAGTAAACTTTCGATCTGTATTCATATGACTATATTTTTCATTAGGTTCCGCAGAAGGACATACGTCACTCCCAAAACTTTCATATCTTTCTTGGCGGCGTACAAAACTTTGTACAAAAAAAAGCTAGACGAAATTGGAGTAATGGCACAGCGTATGAAGACTGGTTTGAAAAAGTTGGTTGAAGCTCAAGTTAGTGTAGATGAACTCAGGAAAGAACTGTCTGTCAAAGAAGTTGAAATGAATGTGGCTACTGAGAAAGCAGAAGTTGTAAGTTGATTAGAGGGTTATGAACTAACTTTATAAAATTTCTGTAGTTCATTTGATATTGAAAGACAGTGATTCTAAAACTTCAACAGAGCAATTCCTTTCCTTGATTCATTTAAATCAGGAATTGAGTCGTATTTCGTGTAAATAATTTATTTGTGTATTGCAAAGCGCTTTCGGCTTTTACGATATCACCAGTGTGATACCTGCAAGTAAATAATAGTCGTGAAATTTGTTTGAAGTTGAACTTTAAATTCTTTTTTGAATTGCTTACTCGTCGAGTATATACAAGAGGATCCTGTAGAATCAAAGTACAGCACTACTTTGAGTAAACGTGAACATGAACATTACAATAAATATCCTTTTGGGTTCAACATATTAGTATTTTGTTTAATAATTATAAAACTATTTTCAGCGTACTCAATGACGAGTAGGAGGAGAAAAAGGAAGTGAAAATTTGACAGAGACATAAGGTCATCATTATAAAACATTTAGTTTAACAAATGATATATGTAGTAATCACAACACGTAAAAATTCTCAATGAGCAAGGAATTATTATGATAGAACTTGACAGGTTTCATCAGCTTTTCTGGACCGCTGTTGATAGAAATGAGTAGATACCTATTCCCTGCACTTTTTACTTCCTTCTTCTCTATATATTCGGGAAGATTATAGGTAGTAAATTGTTATTCCAGTGAAGCATAAATTTTTACCAAACTTTCTATGTATTTGGATAGCTTTTGAACAGTTTATTACAGTAGGAAATTGACAGTACAAGAGATATTCAAATGTTTATATTTATGCTTTGCCAAATGGCCGAGACCAGGCGAAAACGGTTTTCGCCAAAACTTTCAAAACAACCTAATAAAAGCCGTACAAGACTTTGAAATGCATTTCCTCCTACTGATGCATTTCCTCCTACTGATTCTTGATTTTTGACAATGACGAAGAAAGAGTATTTAATTTTATTTCAATAGGTTCTAAACGAGGTACTCGCTGCTTCTGAAGTTGCAAACAAAATAAAAGAAGAAGCACTGGTTGTCAAAGAACGAGCTGAGAATCTTGTAGGGATAATCAGTGTAGACCAGAAAGAAGCTGAAGGTAAACTTATGGCTGCAAAACCTGCACTGGATGCTGCAGAACAAGCTTTGCTCGTAAGACCCTTTTCCACTTCTCTACCTACCTACTTCATAAATCCGTATCGCTGAACTTGATTTTATTTTCAAGACCATCAAAGCAGCAGATATTGCAACGGTAAGAAAACTGGGAAAACCGCCCTATTTGATCACCCTCATTATGGACGCGGTGCTGATTTACTTCAAAAGGAAAGTAGAACCTGTGAAACCAGACCCAGATAAGAATTTCTTGGTACCATGTTGGTCTGAGTCTCTTAAAGTGAGAGGTTATTCTTTGTACTGAGTGACACTTTTCCACTGATTTCTTCTTTAGGTGATGGCTGATTCGGCATTCTTGAGGAAACTGCAAGAATATCCCAAGGACACGATAAATGCCGAAACTGTTGATCTGCTCGTTCCTTATTTCAACTATCCTCAGTACACTTATGAAGCAGCGAAAACCGCATGTGGAAATGTTGCTGGTCTTATATCTTGGACAATAGCCATGGCGGCATTTTTCGACGTCAACAGGGAGGTTTTGCCATTGAAGGTGAGTTTGGTGGTTAGAAAAAGAAAGAACTGAGGAATGAACTTTTTAATACACACAGATGAAACTTTGTGAGTAATTAAGTTCAAAATATTATTGGCCCACTAAGAAGCAGAAAATTGAAATATTCAAAACCGTCTCATTACTAGCGTGACAAATAATGTCAAAAAAAAAGTATTCTATTTTTCCATTGATCAACGGAAACCCCCATTTTGAAATATATTCCATTTTTAAATCGAAAGTTAGGTACTATTTTTGCAAATTTGCTAAATGAAACACAAAACGTAAGAATGTTCTGAATTGTAATAATTTTTTTTCAACAAATAAACAAACGTAATAAAAGAAATTAGTAACATGGGTCTGCATATGTATGTTGAATCATTCCATAAAATTTAACCAAACGAAACAGGAGCACCCATTGAGGATCCCAAAGTTACGCATGGGTTTACCAGTCACGTAGTTACACAAAGTGTAACCAAAGTGTACAACCAGCAGGCCCGAGTTGCCAGGGCAGGATTCAAACCTGAATCCGATATAGAATCAATTGATACTGGGGTGCCACAAGGTAGTATACTTGGCCCAATGATGTTTATCATTTTTCTAAATGACCTGGAGGAGATTTGTGGAGGAAATTGCAAAATGACAAATTATGCGGATGACACAAACTTGCTGGTCAATGCAGTGGACTATCCTGGTCTGATATCCATAACTGAAAAAAGCTTCTGTAAGGCAGATGAGTGGTTCAGGAGAAACAACTTATATTCAATGACAATAAGACCAAAACTGTAATGTTCAAAACAAACCATGCAAACTCATTGTATTCAATGAGAGTTATTGGTCAGTATGTCGACACAGATGTAATCTGAATGGTCTATCATTCAAATTTTGAATCTGTTTGTAAGTATGGGATTATTTTTTACGGAGGTAGTAGAAATGCAGAGCAAATTTTCATTGTTCAAAAAAGAGCCTTAAGAACTATGCTGAAACTGAACTCAAGAGAATCATGTAGAGGCAAATTCAGTAGTCTTGAAATACTTACACTTATAGGAGTCTATATACAGGAACTCTTGTTATTCCCTTTCAGAAACAAACATCTTTTTGAAAATAGTTTACCACAAAATGTATATAACACTAGAAATATTGACTATGTATACCCAAAACATAGACTGTTACAGAAAGGAGCTCGTTCTATCAAAGCATGAAAATGTTTAACAAACTCCCCACCAGCATCAAACAAATTAATAAACTTGGTGAATTCAAAAAAGGAATTCATAAGATTCTACTGAATATAGAACCCTATACTATTGCTGAATACCTCAGCCATACCGTCTGATATAGTCTATCTTGCTGGTGAAGTTATTTCAGTTTTTGTATCTTCTTGCGATTATTCTTCTGAAATAATGATATTTATTATCATTATTATTATCTAGAATATCATTGAAATTATTATATTTTATAAAAAATTACCAAATGACAAACAATTTTTCATCACAGCAAAATTCAAATTGGAGAATTATTTACTATATCAATTTCACATAATTATATTTGTTTGTTTGTGTTATGAATCAGACCCATTCTTAAATAGCTACCTAAAACTGCTGGTCATCTCCTGATGACGCTAAGTTGGTTAGCAAAACGCTCGTCGAGCTAGTATTTTTGTTCTAGGGTAGGAAAACTATTTTGATAGATTCGAAATGTTTTGATTTTTGGTTTCATTATTAGTTGTGTATTTGAATTTTTAGGCAAATTTGGCGATTCAACAAGCAAAACTGAGCAAAGCTGAAGAGGAATTGGGAGCTGCAATGGAACTTCTAAGAGCTAAGGAAGAAGAAGTTAAAGAATGTCAAGACCAGTACGAACAGGCAATGCAGGGCAAACAGAAAATTTTCGAAGAAGCTATGGTAGTGAAAAACAAAATGGACGCAGCCACAGCTTTGATTAATGGTTTGTCGGGCGAACGAATTCGATGGACTGACCAACTTGCCCAGTTCAAAGCGGAAACTGAGCGACTCATTGGGGATGTGGTTCTACTAACTGGATTTTTAGGATATACCGGGCCTTTCAACCAAGAATTCAGAAGTACAATGCAACAGACGTGGTTGGACAGTTTGATTAAGAAGAAGATTCCAGTCACATTGAGTCTGAATATTATCGATAGTTTATCCGATTCTGCAACTGTAATGAATTCGTTCAAATTGAGGAGAGATATAAACATGCTATGTTTTTCAGATTGGAGAATGGAACTTGCAGGGGTTGCCAACTGATGATTTGTCCATCGAGAATGGTATTATAGTCACTACAGCTTCTAGATATCCTCTACTGATAGATCCTCAAAGTCAAGGCAAATTCTGGATCAAAGAGAAAGAAAAAGACAATCAATTAATTGTTACTTCTTTGAATCATAAGTATTTCAGGTAAATTGAAAAAGGTACATTTTTAGGAGAGAATAATTTTTGTGAGGGGAAGGTTTTGACTTTCTGCTTCTCCATCATTATACAAAACAAAGAGGATTCTTCCGAAGAAAGGAAGAAAGCAATTAATTTCAATATAAACGCCTTACACAAAGGTGTGTAGATCGTACAAAGGCGTATCTGTATCTGTAGAATAGGGAGGGTAAATGTAGCGGCGGCGGCTCGTCAGAGGAGGCAAGGGAGGCTTAGCCTCCCCATAAAATTTGAGGCTATTCATCGCAATAAATTAAAAGATGTTGACAAATAATTATGA
>WOGO01017014.1:0-11455 GCA_015342085.1 Leptinotarsa defecta | reverse complement strand
TAAATTAACAAAAGATGGTCATTATGACATGCAAAGAAAAATATTGAAAAATACAAGCGATCCAATTGACAAGAGTGATTGTGTAACTGTATCATATCTTGAGGGGGAAATTAATGGAACAAAGGATGTCATACTTCTAGTCTAGCTGCAATACAATCCACAATAGGTAATGTTGCTCGCGATGCACGTCAATCATTCGACGATAAAATTGCAGAGGCTCAAATAACCTTGGCTCGTGAATATGATAATCTTGAAAGTGATGTAGAATAAAAATTTCTGACAACAGCATCTACAATGAAAAAATATGACGCTTTGGAACAAGGAGTTGTAGTTTTGGAGAAAAAACATGAATTCAGTTCATCAGGTGGACCATTACTGGGGTATCCAGGAATGGACATTGATCCAAATGTTAGAATAATAGAACCACAACCAAAACCAACAGATGACGTATTAATTGAACGAACATGGTGAATGTGAGCAATTCTCAACATTCAGTTCGACGAGTCAACCCATCGAGAGCAGTCCAGTCCAGTCCAGTCAACAAGCAGAATTTTGAGTAAGTTAACAATGTAATTTTTCATATCAACTAACTTTGTATTATTTTACATTCTCAGAATGGAATCCTATACTCAGGTTATGAACAACGCTGTGACATCGATCATGCCGGTCATTCAGGAGAAGGCAGCAGCTTCGAGTGGTGTGCGGCGACCACGTAGCCCTGACTTATTCATCGAAGAAGACAGGGTTGTGAAGAAAGTCAGTCGACAACCTGCAGCACGGCTTGGTCTTATTGGAAAGTACAGAAGTACTTGCAATAAGACTAATCCTCATACAGGTATTTCTATGTCAGGATCGCAAGTCGACTTATATGATTGTATATGTAGTGGTAGTGGTACGACTCCCACTCATCACTTGACTCGTTTTGAGTGGGAGAAAAAGATATAGCATCTCAAAACATAAGTTGGTATGATGAAGTCATTTTTTTGAGAAGGATAAGTTCTTCCACTATACTTTCACATGCTGTTAATTTGTATAAATAGAAAATGTCGATATAGGAGAGAGCAGTCAGAATTTCTATAAGTCATCTCTTAATATTTCTAATCGAATTAGTAAAATGATGTTTCCAAAAGAGTGGAATGGAAAACCAGAAGTGTGCGTCTACCCAATGATGATTGCCGGGGCAATGTCTGCTACTTTTGCCAAATAAGTAGACCTAAGGAAACAATTAATCCATGCACTGGTATGTGCAATGATTGTGTGTCGCGGATTCAGCTATCGCCTTCTCGTCAGTAACAGTTACAGTGCCTGAAGTGTTCCGAACAACAAATATCGAGAAGGAAAATCGACGAACGTTTCACATCAACAGAGATACATTAACACTTTTAATTCTCATTGTCGTTATTGTCCTCAGTTATTAGTAAATATATTATTTTGAATCTATTCGTATTATTTTCTCACATTTTAAAAATGCATGCAACACAAAGTGTTCCTCTTAAATGACAAAGATCGTCACATGCGTGAAGAGTTTAGTGAAAGAGCGCATGTGCCAGTTGATGAAAGAGCGCATGCGCTAGTTTATTTTCTTCTATAGAAGGTAAAGTATCAGTAACATCATTACCTTTCCTAATCACATTCTATCGCTATCACATATCATTCCTCCGACCTAAATAATCATTATCATGAGCTCTATGCCCCTATAGATTGCCAAAGATGGTTCAGCACTTGTTGATTTCGAAAATATTCCAGTATTACATTTATTGAGTCAAGTGTCGATAAATGATTTTGATATTAACGTCTGCGTTAACTATGCAGATGTGCCGGAACCAATTGAGCAGATTGTTGTTGAAAATCCAATCGTTTCGCAATTATCATCACTCAAATACCCTTCATCTACCCTTTCTCTTGGTGTTGATAAGAAATCTAAAACAATGAAGAGGAAGGTTACTAATGCATCTGCATCGATTGTCACTGACTTCAAAGAAAAAAAAACAATCGAAAAGTGTTGTGCGAGAGAAAATACCCACAACAAAAAGTGACAGATCGAAGAGGAAGACAAAAGGTGTACCTAAAGAAATGAAGGATGATTTGAAAGCTGAATCGCTAACTTCTTTCAGTCCACTACATCGATTTGAAGATATGAAAAAGAAAGCAAAATGCCGCCTTGTGAAGGCACAGATGGCTATTGCTGAACACGAAAAGAGTGAGCGAGCTATTAATGTTGATAAGAAAACTCTCCAAGCATTAGATGTCAAGACTGCACTAGTGAAGGTTGAAATGGCTAAATGTGTAAAGATGCAGATGAACTCCATTCAGAAATTGTGAAAGATAACCAATTCAATCAACGTTCGAGAATGCGAGCTCAGGCAGAACTTGAGGAGTCGACTCAACTTTATGAAGCGGCATTATCAGTGAGTGATAATTGGCGAAAAGAGTTGAAGAGTATATTTTGAAGTGACAGCGATTAGTTTTGGGAATGTGTTTTCAATATCGTGAGTTGAAAAATATAAGCGGGAATGTAGTATTCAATTAATTTGGTTTGGTATACAGAGAACGTTGCGAATGGTTGGAGCAACGTTTACCGCTGCAATATTTTTCAATTCACATACATATAATTAAAATGAAAACCATAATGAACTTCAACATTACTTTATTCATAAATACATTAGTAGATACATTCGAACCATATTTGATTCATCAATCCAAGAATGTTGTTCGCTAGGAAGACCTAACCACTTCACATATACTTTATACATATACTTCTCTTCAACACCTTCTCATTCAGACATACGTCAGGATTTTCGGTTCGTAATCACTCTTCTTCGTAAAAACATCATCTAATGAGTTGTTCATTCATACTCTCAAGATTATAGGTCGTAGGCGTGGTTTAATCAATTTTAACAATCTTGAAGAGCTCCGTGGTAAAGTTGGCAGTGTAAGCCTTTACAAAAATATATTTGTACTTGCTTATATGTAAAATATCATTCAATTGGAATATTTGGGTTTATTTTGTTTTCCTCCAATTTCTTTGATACCTTTGAATTTCAATTTTGTTGTTGAATCAACATTGATGGGTGCCATACCTATTGTACGATGAACTTTATTTTTATATCTACTAGTTATAATTAGAAGAATATCAAGCCATTTGTGGTGACCTTCCATGGAAAATTCCTTGTAGAGCCATGCCTCTATTGTACGAATCACTTTTTCTGCTATAGCCGCCTTCTTTGTGCTAAATGTTGAATAATGATTGATATTATATTCTCGCATGAGAGATGAGAAGCTTCTATTGAAAAATTCTTTCCCTTGATCGCTTTGTATATGTTTGGGGAAAAATTTGGCTTCCTTCAGCACATATTTCATTGCATTAGTTATTGTACTACCTGTTTTATCTTTAACTGGCACAGTCCACAGATATTTTGAGTAACAATCAATCACTACAAGTATATATCGGTATCCTTTATTACTTTTTGCATAAGGTTGTAGTTCAGCTAGATCTATTTGCCATAGATCTGCAAAACCTTTGATGGTGGNATTAGTCATTCTATTTCAATATGATTAAAGAGAAAAAAAGTGATAATGTTACTGCATTGAATGATGATGTGACAGTGATCATTACTTGTGGATATATTAATATATTATACCTTCTTCACTCAATTCTTGAATTATTTAAATCATTTCGTTTTCATGTCCAGTATGCCCAGCTGACTTTGAAGCCAGCAAACATATCGCGTGTTCAAAAAGCAAAAATTTTTTGTTACCAGGAGTGAGTTCCTGAAATAGTCGATTTTGTAACAATTTTGACCGACTTTTGAAGGTGAATTTATGCACACTCGATTAACAAAGAACAAGTAACAAGTTTCAATTATTAATTACTAAAGGGCAAGTAACAAAAAAGGTATTTATGCATTCCCAATTGAAAAATCGAAATGAAATAGTGCAAGCGCTTGAGCCTTTATCGGAAAAAAATCTGTAAGATCAGCTACCTTATGGTATACCCACTATTGTGTATTTTAACACATCATCAATTTATAGAAACAAATTATTCAATAAAGGATGAAACTAAATGGAAGACAGCCAACAATGTTGTAAAAACTATCAGGTTAGGTTTTCACTCATTTCTACTGTCCGTGTTCTGAAATGGAAAAATCAGCGATCATTTGCGCATTAGATGCGTACCTACTAGAGGAAAATTTGGTACAATTAAAGCAAGAAAGTCAAGAGTTGACTAACTTCTACTCGTCTCTTGTCCATTGGAAAGTGAAGAGTTTAACTTATAACTGATAATTCACTTCCTAATTTTTACTTGCTATGTGCTGATCGGGTACGCATAAATTCACTCTGAATGTAGACGAAAGCACCAAGTTTTGATTCAGATTCACGATCAGCACACAAAAATACATAAGTCTATTAAAAAAACTAGTGCAAGCCGAACGAATAATTACTCGTCTCAATGAAATTCATCCTTACCGTCTTCCGTTAGAAGATACCTAGTCAATTGAATTCTAAGTCCATGTTGATGGTTGAGATTATAATTGATGAAATACCTAATGAGCTTCTCAAAAGAATATCTATAATACTCTCTAATAGGTAGGTATATACTCTTGTATACCTACTATTGCTTCAGGTTATTAAACACATTCTTAAAAAAGACAAACTATGAAATGAACATTCGTTTTTCTTACTTTTTAAATCATAATAAGTGCTATGATTCAAAAAGTAAGGAAAACGAATGTTCATTTCATAGTTTTTCAAGAATGCGGGTAATAACCTGAAGCAGTTGTGAACAAAACACAAAAAAAATCGAGCACAACAATTAGGTACGTAACACATTCACAAGACAGGAAATGAAATAAGTATTGACCATGTAGACACTCCACAAGTCCAGTTCAATAGTTTATAGATTTTCAAGGTCAGATCTACAGATCTAGGTACTCGATCATCCTCGTCCGTCAAGGCCAACAACAACCTTCAAATTCAAAACACCAGAACAAAGGATGGTATGTACTCACATTTTTTATTGGTCGTTTTGCAGGCTTCAACTGCGTCCTTGTAACAATAGTCATCAGCCGCAGATGCAACAGCGCAAAAGATAGCGATAACGATAAAAACCTTCATGATCCCTAAAAAATATATACTATTAGGTACTTGTCCAACGACTCGAACTAAAAATGATTCTAACCTGGTATCTCGCCAGCGTAATCACGAGTAAAACTTATTCTAAAATACAAAACAAATTTTATTGGTGCGTAGCAATAACCCCAGACAACCGTAAGCGATTATAGTTCTAGACGGCGTGCGCAATAGTGTAGAACACACCGGAATTCCAGAGACGGATTGGGTCAAAATAATGAATTTCAAGAGGCCATAAAATATTTTCAAGTTGAAAATCAGTCGTCAATTGTGTATCATTTGTTTTACTAGCGACATTTTCTACAGGTTGGAGAGATTATTTTACCAATCGTGACACAAAGTCGAGGCTATTATAATTTTCTTGATAACATTTTAGTATAGTAAACCATTACTACAAATCAGGAGCAAAGAATAAGTGATATTTTTTATTTCAAATTAACCTTCACAAGATCATACATAGGTGGGCAAATTCGTAATATAGTTTATTGAATATTACCGGAGTTATTTCAGTTTGATCTTTCTCTTGAAGATGATCACTTGGTGATCAAAACACGTGTCGAGGTATTAAAATAACGGTTTAGTGTTGGGAAAAAACTCCAGTAATGATCATTACTAGACCAAAAGTTTCAAACAGTGCATCACAAATATAGTTTATTGTTATATTGGATAAATTGTTAGATGTAGGTGATGATTCAAATGCATTAATCATCTCACCCGTTCATTTAAAGGAGCAGATGAATTTTGAATAGACTATAAAATTTTGATTTGTCTAATATATTAGACTGTTGTCATTGAATCCACGGCAACAAAACGCCCTACAAACTTCAAACACCAAAACTATCTACAACAGTAAATATGTAACCAATATGTGTCTCAAATGTCTAATAAATTTAAAAAATTAGTAAATTTGACCAAAACCATGTTAGTAACAATTAGATTACATTTAAAAAATTCTGTCTCGACGTGCAGGGCTGAATCAATACTTTTCCAGTTCTTCAATGCTTGATTTTCTTTAAGATGGTATCGAGATGGGAATTATTCGATTCTACTCGTTCTTTGAACAAGTCACACAAGATACCGCAGACAATTGTTTGTGTTCATTTCTCCAAAACAAACACTTATTCCAAACATCACTCTTCTTGACGCGCGTTACACCAATCGAGGTGGCGACTTGAGGAGATGAAGAACACTGATTACTTGATAATTGTATTTCTCTGTTGTTTGGACAAAAAAGTTGGTAATATTTTTCGCAAACTCATGTTTGATAATTTCTAAATGAAAAAATATAAAAATATGCTATTATGAATAGTACAAATGTTTTAAATTAGAAAAATCATATTTCTGATTAGCATTTTTGGAGATACGACCAAGTTCATTCCACTTAATGGTGGATAGCCATCAACAAGTTAAATGCTTACAGCAAAGATTCATTATACTTGAATTCAGGTCCACTCATTCTTTAAGGCTATCAGGGAATTTTGCGGTGATGAATAGTTTTTGAAGTGCCTTTTTCCTAAGGAAGTCCATATGTCAAATATTTGTCTTGAGTTGTTAGTTGCGGGTTATCTTCGTTTTTATGAAACCTATTCAAAGAATCATATTTTTCACACACCAATCTGAACTATTTATTGTATTTCCATATTTCAGCTATTTACACACCTTATTGAAGTACGCAAAAGGACGCTTGATTCGATAGAAAATTCATTTCGTGGTATAAAGAAAGGGATTGAAAAAAACCAATCCAACATCAGTAGTTTTTGATGACAAATATATTCATCGAGTTATGTTTGGATGAGGAGTAGTATGGTGGATAAAGCAAAACTTCGACGGGTAACTGTAGGTCGACCACTTCGGGGCTCATCTCCGAGGCTAACATCTCCGGCTCAAAATTTAAATTCAGAAAGAAATGAACAACATCAATGTATAGAGTACAACCTATACACCTATGGCACGGATCTTCTCTCGTTTCCATGGATCGAGGGCTCGGCGTCGTCTACATGCAACGTGCATTGGACAACCTGGTACCTCGATTGGAAGATCCGAGTGAACCCGGACAAGACTCAGGCGATAACCATGGAAAGATTGATATCTTCTCCGGCCAGAAAAGTGAGAATCTCTGTAAGGGAGATTGACTAGCAAGCGCGGGTAAAGTACCTCGGCCTTCTAATAGACCGTAGGCTCACTTGGAACCCGAACATTATGTACGTCAAATCATAGACCGAGGGTCGGATTGCAAGTCTGTACCCTCTGATCAACAGAAATTCTAAAATAAGTTTGAAGAACAAGATTACCATCTACAATACGATGTTCAAGCCTGTCATCATGTATGCTTCAGACGTCTGAGGACAAGCGGCGAAATATAATATCTCCATTCTGGAGGTATTGCAAAATAAGATAATGAGATTGATTGTGAATACTCCCTGGTTCTTGCGGAATGAAGCCATCCGCAGAGATTTGCAGGTGCCTTCCATTCGGCAGTCCATTTAGTCGAGAAATCGGCGAGTTTTTGAAGGTGCAGAAACTCACAAAAATCCGTTAATTTGGGAAGCTATAGATTATGCTGTAGACGACCTCTCCCGATATAGAAGGCCCCGACACTGTGGAAGAGGCCCTCTTGTCCCACGTTAAAAAATGAACAGATCTTTTATCCATCCCACCCCAGCCAAGTAGAGGTACCCCGTAAAGGGCGGCACTGAGGTCTGAGGACTTCATGCCGTCATCATCACCTCAGTCATGAACTCATTAGTCCTTCTTCGACAAAAATCAGCCAAAAGGGTAAGGGAGCTGGGCTCCAACCTGAACAAACTGAAGACGACGTGCAGTATAGAGTATAAAATTCTCTATCGATCATATATACCAAGACACAGTAGAAGAAATATTTATTGAGATATGGAGCTACAAAACACATAACATTAATACGGACAAAACTTTCGAAACAACCAATATCATTATTCCTTGACCAACAATAAATTATGTTCGCTTTTGGGCTAATGCTTTCCTGATTACACGAACCCCGTGAACAAAGAAATCGTACAGTCATGATATGGATGCGCGGTGGGGATTGGACTTCACCCGAATTCATAGAGAGGTAAGGGGAATAGAAGAGCTGTCATATCAAAATGTATAGGAAATAGTGTTGTGCGCAAAATATTGTATCTACATTGACTCGTGTCAGTTAAGTTTTTGTGTTAGTCCACCTTCTGCACCAGTGAGTGTAAAGGCAGGCTACGTATAGATCGAATCGATTTCGTTATACAGATATTTTTGTTAACTTTGAACTTGATCAGCTGAATCATGAGATCCATTATCCTCGCAGTTTTCTTCGTATGTGCCATCGGCCTGGCCTCGCCAGCCTTACAATGTGAGTTCTTTTGTTCATTTTATCATTAAGGATCAGTATCACAGAATTTGTTGTTTTTTTCCATGATCCTTCTAGACTTCTACGAATTAGTCTCGGAGATGAGAGTGACTACTCAACCAAACGTAAGGAAGGTCAAGGGAAACGTAATAATCTGGCCTAGAAATTTCAACTAGCTAGCACTTAGATATATCATTGGTTTGGTTATTTCAACCTTTCCTTTACTGAGAATGAATATTGCGATGGAATTGTCCGTATTGGAATTATCAACAGTTTCTGTATTTTATCTTTCAACATGAGTTTGGATTCTATGGAAACCTTAAAATGATCAAGGTTCAGATATATACCTATGTAGGTTTATTTTTGACATTTTACGTAAAATCACACTGAAATAGAGATATTTGAAATACACGTAGTTGTAATTTCAGAAGCGATAAAATTATCTGCCGTTTTAAACGAGACTAATAGTCAACATCGGGTAAACTATCCGCCTGTAAATTTGAGTTGAATATTCAATTAACAGGAACGAAAAATGTAGATTTTCAATGAATTTTTTTGACATCAGATTTCTAGATGTATGATCCGTGTTAGGGATCACACGTTAAAAGGTAAGATCTCGTTAGTCCTTAGCTCGCACAAGTCTCTCAACTTCTGAGAGTTGTCGTTCGTATGGGGGCGGCAGCTGATTAACGGAAAAACAGATTTTAAACAGATTTTGCTAAATGTATCTATAAAAATATATAACCTCATTTTAGCAGTTTCTATGAACCTACATTATACCATATTCTGATTATTCTGTTTGATATATGTAACGAAACAAGGTTTTTATGAAGGTCATTAGGCCCTGCAGGCATTTTATTAAAGATGAGATGATTATAATATCCTGCTTATCATACTCCGGTCTTAACGACCTTCAGGGATGAAGACCGTATCTACGGTATCATAAACAAATAGTTAAGTGAACAATGAAATGTAGTTTGTACCCAACTTCATGTTTACAAAACTCTGACTAGTTAAAAGCCATATTATCAATAGGTCATCGACATTGAAACATTTATTTTTAAAGCAAATAAAGGAAATATTTGAATAGTCAGAATAAGAGTGTGTTTTACGAAAAACATAATAATGATGATAATTGAATTTATTGCCCAACAATTAAAAAACATTTATTCTGATGCGCAGTTAGCAACTATTAACCAGTAATCAAAACGTTAGTGGCTCCGAAAATGCCAAACTAAGAATTCGAATTTCACAGGGAATTCAATGAACGTCAAAAAATTCAGTAAACAATCTTCAAAATATTAAGTTTGTGATCAGCATAGACTTTCCATATCAACTAAAGAATGATGTAGGTAACAAGAATATAAACTAATTCGGTATTGAACGTAGTTTATTATTGAATATTTATTTTTTGCAGTTTATTATTTTTATATTATTCAACATAGTGAAATGAAGGTTCAAAAACAAACATGGAAGGACTAAAAGAAAGAAGCGAATGAGAATTAGCTTCAAATACATTAAGTCATTTCTGCCAAAAGTTATTTGCTATCTCAGCTCCATATGAAAGGCGTTTTATGGCAGGCGTTTTATGGCCCTCATGTATTCAAAACGTATTCGTCTGTTATTCAAATAAATTTATTCTGGTGTTGAAACGATGACGTCACATCATCTATGATTTGAAACGTATTCATGGTGATTCAGAACTAGCGTGAGGTTGGTTTTCAAACGGAATTTGTCGTTACATTGCGTCAGTTGTCAGTTTCTGCTTTATTTTGATCGTTATTGTTTATAAAGTGCTGAAAACTTTCTATAAAATACGTTGTGAGGATTTACAAAATAAAGCTGGGAAATTATTAAATAAATATTATAATGTATATAACACTGATAACTTCATTGGTTTCTTCATATTGTTAGTTGACTAGATGAAGAAGAATACCTACTTGTTGGTCCATATTTTGAATAGAAAAAAAGAATTCTGGTATACTTGAATGTGCAGCTACATTTGTAATATGCATGCAAAAACTTGTATGCACAAATCAAATCAAATTAATTTTTCATATATGTATCAGTTTTTCGTATATCAACTTCGTCATAAACTCATTGACGAATGAATTTTAAAAGATGTTCAAACGTTTTCGAATGATTACGTATCGATATTATATTGTGGATTCCAAAGTACTGACGGAAAACTGGAAAGTGAAGGCTCCACACATATGAATGCAAATTTTAGATCGGGTCGTAGCATGCGGGTTACTTTTTAATTATTTTTTATTCGGGCTAGATTTCATCAGTATCTATTTTTTCTACCGCAGTTGTAGACATAAAAACCTACAGGCAAAGACCAACAAACCTGGAAAATAGTAATTTCCAGTCGTGCACTTTTCACTTTTTGATTCATATCCTGTTATAGTCTAGTTTACAAGTTGAAAATTGTGAAAAGTAGAGGTAATGGCTGGAAAAATGCTTGCGATGGCTCATTCAATCCCGAGCGTTGTAAGTAATTATCCATTATTATTCGGCCATATTCTTGATAATGTTATTTACAATTGTGTAAGGTTTGAAGAAAATTTTAAAAAAGCTGCAAGAAAATAAATTGATGAAAACCCAAATTATTTTTAAATAAACAATTGCAATTTTTATAAACAAATGAAACAATTGGTTGATAATAGTTACAAATCTGTTGAAAATCTCATTCGCAGAATGAATTCAATGTTTATTTTTATATCTTCAGTTGTTTCAAAGTTATATTAATTGTTTAGTTATACAAATCGAGTGGTTCATTCAATTGTAGCAATTGAAGTACACTAAAAAAGCAAAAAAATGTTTTTGTAATTTTCAGCAGTTTGAGAAAAAAATATATCGCAGTTGGGAATTTTGCTTTTGAGGGGGACACATTTTAGATGTATTTTTCTACCTGTGCCTTCAACCCCCTAGCGAGGGTGAGTAACAACCCTAAAATTTCAAATG